>PVIW01005761.1:32290-55319 GCA_004026585.1 Noctilio leporinus
GAAAAAAAAAAAAAAAAAAAAAAAAAAAAAAAAAAAAAAAGAAAGAAAGAAAGAAAGAAAGAAAGAAAAAAATAGGTTGATGTTAATTCTTCCCATCCATGAACATGGTATATGCTTCCTTTATTTGTATCTTCCTTGATTTCTTTCTTCATTGTTCTGTAGTTTTCTGAGTACAAGTCTTTTACCTCCTTAGTTGAGTTTATTCCTAGGTACTTTATTTTTCTTGTTGCTATGGTACATGGAATTTGTTTTCTCACTTCTATTTCTGATGTTTCATTATTGGTATAAACAAATGCTTTTGATTTATGGATATTGACTCTATGTCCAGCTATTTTGCTAAATTTGTTTATTATGTTGAGTAAGTTTTTGGTGGAGCCTATCGGGTTTTATATGTACACTATCATAGAATCTGCAAATAAGGACAGTTTGACTTCCTCCTTTCCAATCTGGATACCTTTGATTCCTTTTTCTTCTCTGATGGCTATGGCTAGTACTTCCAAGACAATGTTGAACAGAAGTGGAGAAAGTGGACAGCTTTGCCTTGTTCCTGATCTTAGGGGGAAAGCTTTTAGTTTTTGTCCATTAAATATGATGTTGGCTTCAGGGTTCTCATATATGGCCTTTATGATGTTGAGGTATGCTATCTCTATTCCCATTTTGTTGAGGGTTTTTATCATAAATGGTTGCTGTACTTTCTCAAATGCTTTTACAGCATCTGTTGATATGATCATATGGTTTTTGTCTTTCAATTTGTTGATGTGGTGTGTTATAGTTATTGATTTATGAATGTTGTACCATCCTTGCATCCCTGGGATGAAACCCCCTTGATCATGGTGTATGATCTTTGTAATGTACTGCTGAATCTGGTTGGCCAATATTTTGTTGAGAATCTTAACATCTATATTCATCAGATATATTGGCCTGTAGCTTTCTTTCTTAGTTGTGTCTTGACCTGGTTTGGGGATGAGATAATATTGGCCTCATAGAAAGAGAATTAACATCATTAAAATGTCCATACTACCCAAAGCAATCTACAGATTCAATTCAATCCCAATTAAAATACCAATGACAGACTTCACAGAAATAGAAAAAAATACTTCAAAAATTTATATGGAGCCAAAAACACCCATGAATAGCCACAGCAATCTTGAGAAAGAAGAACAAGGTAGGAGGAATCACAATACCAGACTTTAAACAATACTACAAGGCTACGGTCATCAAAACTATCTGGTACTGGCATAAGAATAGACATGCAGATCAATGGAACAGAATAGAGAGCCCAGAGATTAACTCAGGACTCTATGGTCAACTAATATTCAAGGGTGAAGGAACATGAAATGGAGTAAAAACAGTTTCTTCAAAAATTGGTGTTGGGAGAACTGTACAGCAACAAGTAAACAGATAAAACTAGACCATCAAGTTACACCATACACTAGAATAAACTCAAGATGGATAAAGGATTTAAACATAAGCAGTGCCACCATAAAGGTCCTGGAGAAAATTATAGGCAGTAAACTTTTGGATATCCTATGCAAAATATGTTTACTGATACTTCACCAAAGGCAAAGGAAATCAAATAACAAATCAACAAATGGGACTATAGTACATTGAAAAGTTTCTGTTCAGCTAAAGAAAATATCAGCAAACTTCAAAGGGAACCAACTGTATCAGAAAACATAATTGCCAATGATACCTCAGACAAGGGTCTGATCTCCAAAATATATAAAGAACTAATGCGACTCAACACCAGGGAGACAGACAGCCCAATTAAAAAATGGGCAAAGGACCTGAACAGACAACTCACTGAGGAAGATATACAAAGGGCCCAGAGGCATATGAAAGAATGCTCAACATCACTAGCCATCAGAGCAATGCAAGTTAAAACCACAATAAGATACCACCTCACACCTGTCAGAATGCCAATCATCAACAAATCAACAAACAACAAGTGTTGGCGAGGATGCAGGGCAAAGGGTACCCTCATACACTGTTGGTGGGAATGTAAGCTGGTGCAGCCACTGTGGAAAACAGTATGGGGTTTCCTTAAAGAACAAAAATGGAACTGCCTCTTGATCCAGCAATTCCACTACTTGGACTATACCCAAAGAATCCTGAAACACCAATTCATAAGAACCTATGTACCCCTATGTTCATAGCAGCACTATTTACAATAGCCAAGTGCTGGAAACAGCCTAAGTGCCCATTATTGGATGATTGGACCAAAAAACTTTGGTGCATTTACACAATGGAATCTTATATAGCAGAAAGTAAGAACTCCTAACATTTGCAGCAACCTGGATGGAACTAGAAAGTATGCTTAGTGAAATAAGCCAGTCAGGGAAGGACAAATACTATATGATCTCACCCATTACAGGACAATAATGAAGAAAACTAACAACAAGATAAATAGAATACATGAATACAGTGAATAGGCCTTAAGTGGTCAGGAGAAAGGGGTTTTGGGGGAGGGGGAAGGAAAAGGCAAGGAAGGGGAGCAGTTTAGACCAGAACTTAGATATGGACAACAGGTGGGATTGACTTTTGGGAGGAATGGGTGGGTGGGGAGGGGGACAGAGGGGAGCAAATAGGGGATGGGTGAAATACAACAAAAATTAAATTAAATTAAAAGAATAGTTTGAAACAAACTCAATCACAGTTATTAGAGTTTTAAAAGAAGTCACTCCAAAAGCTATGATGAAAATAGTAATTTGAAATTGGAACAAAGTCGTGAATGTGGAAGCTGAAGTTGCTGGGTCATTACCAGATTCACTATTATGTCTATAGGATGGCCACTGTGTAAGTTATAAGTTGGAGAAAATAAAATGGAGAAGTAATTTTTGGTTTTGTGTTAAAAAGAGAAGTAAGTGGGTGCCTGGCTGTTGCTTCCTATGTATCAATATTATTTCCAAGCAATTGAACTTAGAAAATGCTAATACACATAAAAAGAATCATTATGTTCTGGTCACAATATGCTAGTGAAGAATACATTCAGCTCAAGCATTTATCTTGAATAAATACAACATTAAGGAATTAGGGAGAATGAATCTATTATATATTACTTCTAAGATTTAACAAATATGGCATCATTGTTTTCAGTTACTTTATCTTGGAAAATATCTCCAAGTGTGTTGTTTCTAATACTAGTAATAAAAATTAAATCTATCTTTTTTTATAAGACATGATAAGAAGGATGAAAATACATCTTAGGCAGAAGCTAATGAGCTTCCTAAAGATTGACTAAACCATTAATTTTAATCATGATCTCCATGGGACATCTAGAAAAAAAATAATTGCTTGAATGGTGTGTATAAAATAAATTTAGAGTACATTTCAAGAAGTGCTAAAATAAAGACTCAAATAGAATCTTGTTTTATTAAGCTTTGTGTACCTAGACTCTAAGTAAGGTCTTAGCACAGTATCTATTGGTTATAAGAATTTAATAATATTAACAATGTCTATACAAATGTCCAAATATGATACTCAGATCTGTATTCTCAACATTTGTAAACTAACCACTTGAAATTTGTACATTGAGTGTGCTATCTTTGTAGAACAGATGAGTTCATGGCTGATAATGAAAAGTGTTTACGTCCATCCATTTTTTTTTACATTTACTAGAAAGAGGATTTACAACAATGTTCAAAGGACAAAAAGAGGCAGATATGTGGAAGTGTGTGTCCCAGATATTTCCAATGTCAGTCTTCATTGCTAAACTATTTACTTTGGTATCTGTCTCACTCTATGTTGTTACATAAGACTCTAACTAGCAAACTAGGAACAAAGTTGATATCAGACTTTTAGCAGCTGTTGCCTTTCTCAATATTTAATTCATATATTTAAAAATAATCTTCTTAAGAGGACCAAGACCATGTAGGAGTAAGTGGAGCTACACCAATCTCCTCTCAGGTTCCATCAGGAACTACAACTTAATTGGGAAAAAATCATCTGGAATTAGCCACAGAACACCAGCTGAAAAGAAGCTTTATAACCACAGATTGAACAGAAGAGGACTCCTTATCACATGACTGGTAGGAAGTGTGGAAACTGAAGAGGACTGGCTGGGCCCCCACCAGAAGCAGCAGCTGAAGGAATGGAGCTGAGGGCTCCACCTGAGAAGGGTGGTTTCTGGTCTCCCATATAGGTTTCCCAACTAGGTTTCCCAGCCTACAGAAACATAGTAGAGAGTAAAACCACATATAGCTGGGAATGACAGGAAACCACAGGGTTTACTAACCTAAGAGAATGCTAGAGACAGAGAACTCCTAAAGTGACTACTATGAAAATACATTGGCAATTGCCTATCCTAGGCTCCAGCTGAGGGAGGGCAGAGTGGACTGGAGACAGTTGGGGAAATTGCAGCTGTGGCTTGGAGGAGAGAAGTGGGAAAGCAGCCATGGAAATCACAGTGCTGACACATCAGCCATACCTCAGGTGGGCTGGTTTGATTCCCAATCAGGGCACAATAACTAGGTTGCAATCCGGGTCTCCAGCCAAGTCCCTAAATGGGGGCAGGTGAAAGGCAACTATACATGGATGTATCTCTCCCTCTCTGCCTCTCTCCCTTCCCATCTCTCTAAAAATAATAATAACTAAAATATTTAAAATAAATAAATAAAAATATAAATATCTCCCGCCCTGCCATGTCTGAGCCTGGTGGCTGAGCACAGATACAATAGTTTGCACTGGAAGTAATATTTTTCACCCAGCAGTGCCTAGGTCTGGCAGCTGATTACAAACTCTCTGACTTACAGCTGGGTCAGTTAGTCAGTCCTGCCCAGTGGCGTGTTAGCCTGGTGGCTGATCATGAATTCATTGGTTTGCAACTCAGTTGGTTGGCCTTACCCAGTGGCACCTGGGCCTGGAGACTGATCATAGGTTCATTGATTTACAACTGAAACTGTTCCATGCAGTGGCACCTGAGCCTGGTGGCTGATGACAGAATTATTGGATTACAATGGACTCTTTCTGCCTAGCCCAGTAGACACTTAGTCTGGCACCTGACCACACATTCATTGATTTTCAATTGAATCCATCTGTCCTGACAAGCTGCATCTGAGCCTGGTGGTGGATCACAGATTGATAGAATTACAACTGAATCAATCTGTCCAGGCTAGCAGTCCCTGAGTCTGGCAGTTGCTCACAGTCTGAATGGATAACAACTTGATTAACTGGCCTTGCCCAGTGGTGACTAAGGTGACTAAGGTGACCACTGATCACATATTGATTGGTTTACAACAGAGCTAATCAGTCTTACCCAGCAGTAGCTATACCTGATATCTGAGCACAGATCAATTGAATTAAAAACTGAAAGGCATAGACAAAAACAGTGGGTCTCTGGTAGGCTCTAATAGACTTATTAGGCCAAGACCATGAAATGATCTATGAAGTAAAGATAGTACACTTCTACATGACAGAAGGTCATATCACAAAGACAGAAACTCAAAAAAGCCAATCTATAATGCAACAGCAAACAAGAAGAGAAACCTAAAAATGGGGAGAAAAAGAAATAGTCCATCACTGGAAGGAAAGGTGAAATCTCCAGAAAGACTGCTAAATGAAATAAAGTTAAGCAAACTATCAGTTGTAGAAGTCAAAATAATGATGATTGAGAAGTTCAATGAGCTCAGCAAGCTCAAAGAAAACTACAAACAACTCCAGAAGAACTACAAAGAACTCCTAGAAAGCTACAAGGAACTTACTAAGAACTACGCCAGCATTAAAAAGGACATAAAAACTATCAATAAGAGCCAAGAGGAAATGAAGAATACAATTTCCAAATTGAAGAACACGTTAGAAGGAATCAACAAAAGACTAGTAGAAGCAGAGGATTGGATCAGTGAGCTAGAGGACAACATAAAAAAAATATTCCAAGACAGCGCAACAGAATGAAAAAAGATAGAACAAGAATGAAGAGGTTTTAGAGCACTACAGAAAAACATGAAAAATAAAATATCCATATCATGAGGATACCAAGAGAAAAGAAAAAAGGAATGGAAAACCTGCCCAAAAAGTAATGATAGAAAACCTCCCTAACTTGATGAGTGAAAATCAAGGAAGCACAGAGAGTGCCAATGAAGATCAACCCAAACAGACCAACTACAAGACACATCATAATTAAAATGGCAAATGTCAAAGACAAGGAGAAAATCCTAAAAGCATCAAGAAAGAAACAGCAAATAACATTTAAGGGAGCTCTGATAAGGTTATCAAAATGATTACTCAATAGAAACAATACAAGCCAGAAGGGAATGGCAAAAAATTATTCCAAGTAATGGGAAACTAGGGTCTGCAATCAAGAATATTCCATCAAGAATAGCTCTCATTCAAAATGGAAGGAAAAATAAGGAGTTTCTCAGACAAAAGAAAACTAAAATAACACATCTTCACCAAACCAGCACTGCAAGAAATGCTAAAGGGTCTGCTTTAAAAAGAGGAAGAAAGAAAGGGACAGAGTGGAACACAGGTACAAAGGTGGAAAATGGAAATAAAGAAGTATCAATCAATAATAACCTTGAATGTAAATGGATTAAATGCACCAATCAAAAGACATAGGGTAGCTGAATGGATTAAAAAAAAAAAAAAAAAAAAAACATGACCCACATATATGCTGTCTTCAAGAGATCACCAGTTTGAAAGTGAAGGGATGGAAAAATATATATCAAGCAAATAAACATGAAACAAAGGCTGGAGTAGCAATACTTATTTCAGACAAAATAGATTTTACAATGAGGGCCATCAAAAGAGACAAGAAGGGCATTTCATAATACTTAAGAGAACAATCCATCAAGAAGATATAACCCTAGTAAACATAGCACCTAACATAGAAGCACCTGAATATATAAAGAAAATCTTGGAGGACTTCAAGAAGGATACAGGCAGCAACACACTAATAGTGGGGGATTTTAATACCCCATTATCAACAATGGACACATCTTCCAAACAAAAACACCAATAATATTGTGGCATTGAACAACGCTCTAGAGGAAATGGACCTAACTGATGTATACAGAGTCTTTTACCCCAAAGAAGCAAAATACACATTCTTTTCAAATGCACATGGAACATACTTTAAGATAGACCACATGGTATGTCACAAGACAAGCCTCCACAAATACAAGATAATTGAAATCCTCCCAAGCCTCTTCTCAGATCACAATGGCTTGAAACTAGGAACCAACCCCAAGGGAAAAAAAATCAAAAACACTGTCATGGATATAAAATAACATGTTATTAAGTAAGAAATAGGTAAGCAATGAGATCAAAGAAGAAATCAAAAGTTTCTAGAAATGAATAAAAGTTAATTCACAACAGCCCAAAACCTATGAGACACAGCAAAGGTAGTCCTCAGAAGGAAATTCATAGCTATGAATTTTTTTAGGTACTGCCTACCTAAAAAGGGTAGAAGAAACTTATACAAACAACCTAACCATAAAGCTGCAAGAACTAGAGGAGCAACAACAAACAAAGTCCAGAGTCAGGAGAAGGAAGAAATAATCAAATCAGAGCAGAATTAAATAACTTAGAGACTAAAAAAGTATTCAAAAAATCAATAAATCTAGGAGCAGGTTCTTTGATAAAATAAACAAAATTGACGAGCCTCTAATCAGACACATGAAAAAAAAGAAAGAAAGAGAGAGAGAGAGAGAGAGAGAGAGAGAGAGAGAAGACTCAAATAAACAAAATCAGAAACAATATAGGAAAATTACAACTGATGCCACAAAAATATGAAGGATTGTAAAAAATTACTACAAACAACTATATGACAAAAAAAAATATGATAACCTGGGTGAAATGAACACATTTCTGGAAACATATTATCTACCAAAACTAAATCCAGAAGAAGCAGAAATCCTAAATAGACAAACAACAACAAGTGAAATTGAAGAAGTAATCAAAAAACTCCCAATGCACAAGGGCCCTGGACTGGATGGCTACATAGGTGAATTTTACCAAACAACTACAGAAGAACTAACTCCTATCCTTTCAAGCTATTCCAAAAAATCCAAGAACAGGGAAGACACCCAAAAATTTCTATAAGGCCAATATAATTCTAATCCCAAAACCAGGTCAAGAGGAACCTGAGAAAGAAAACTACAGTCCAATATCATTGATGAACATATATGCTAAGATTCTTGACAAAATATTGGCCAACTGGATCCAGCAATACATCAAAAAGATTATGCACCAAGATCAAGTGGGATTCATCCCAGGGATGCAAGGATGGTACAACATTTGCAAATCAATAAATGTAATACACCACCTAAACAAAAGTAAAGACGAAAACCACATTATCATATCAATAGATGCTGAAAAAGCATTTCAGAAAGTAAAACAACCATTTATGATGAAAACACTCAGTAAAATAGAGGGAATAGAGGGGACATACCTAAACATAATAAAGGCCATATATGAGAAACCAGCAGCCAACATTGAACTCAATGGGCAAAAACTAAAAGCTTTACCCCAAAGATGAGAAAAATAAGACATGGCTATCCACTCTCTCAACCTATGTTCAACATGGTTTTGGAAGTTCTAACCATAGCTATAAGACAAGAAAAGGGAAGCAAGTTACCTGAATTAGAAAGTAGGAAGTAAAACTGTAATTATTTAAAGATGACATAACAGTGTAAATACAAGACCTAAGAGACTCCACCAAAAACCTACTCGACCTAATAAGCAAACTTAGCATAATAGCTGGATATAAAACCAATATTCAGAAATCAAAAGCATTTTTGTATACCAATAATAAAACATCAAATATAGAAGCTATGAAACAAATTCAATTTACCATAGCTGCAAGAAAAATAAAGTACTTAGGAATAAACTTAACAAAGGAGGTAAAATATCTATACTCAGAACACTACAGAACATTGAAGAACGAAATTAAGGAAGATACAAATAACTGGAAGCATATACTATGTTCATGAATGGAAAGAATTAACACCATTAAAATGTCCACACTACTCAAAGCAATCTATAGATTCAATGCAATCCCAAGAAAAATACCAATGACATATTTCACAGAAATAGAAAAAATACTTCAAAAATTTATATAGATCCAAAAATGACTAAAAATAGTCACAGCAATCTTAAGAAAGAAGAATAAGGTAGAAGGAATCACAATACCAGACATCAAACTATACTACAAGGCTACTGTTATCAAAACAATCTGGTACTGGCATAAGAATAGATATACAGATCAATAGAACAGAATAGAGACTCTAGAAATAAACCCAGGACTCTACAGTCAATTAATATTTGCAAAGAGGGGAGGACATGAAATGGAATAAAAACAGTGTCTTCAACAAGTGGCGTTGGGAGAACTGGACAGCCACATGTAAAAATATAAAACAAGACCACCCACTTTCACCATACCAGAGTAAGTGCAAGATGGATAAAGAACTTAAACATAGGCTATGAAACCATAAAAGTCCTAGAGGAAAATATAGGAAGTAAAATTTTAGATATGCTATGCAGAAATATATTTCCTGATATATCTCCAAGGGCAAAGGAAATAAAATAACAAATAAACAATTGGGACTGTATCAAATTGAAAAGTTTCTGTTCAGCTAAAGAAAATACCAGCAAAATTAAGAGGGAACTTACTGTATGGGAAAACATATTTGCCTATGATACCTCAGACTAGGGTTTGATATCCAAAATGTATAAAGAACTTGTGCAACTCAACACCAGATAGACAGACATCTCAATGAAAAAATGAAAAAGGTACCTGAATAAACACCTTTCTGAATAGGGCACACAAAGGGCCCATAGCCATATGAACAAATCCTCAACATCATTAGCCATTAGAGAGATGCAAATTAAAACCACAATAAGGTATCATCTCATACCTTGTCAGAATGACAATCATCAACAAATCAACAAACAACAAGTGTTGGCAGGTATGTGGAGAAAAGGGCAGCCTGGTACACTGTTGGTGGGAATGCAGAGTTGTGCCGCCACTATAGAAAACAGTATGGATTTTCCTTAAAACACTGAAAATGGAACTGCCTTTTGATCCAGCCATTCCATTACTAGGATGGTACCCAAAAAACCTTGAAACGCCAATTCATAAGAACCTATGTACCCCTATGTTCATAGCAGCACTATTTACAATGGCCAAGTGCTGGAAAAAGCCTAAGTGCCCATTAGTGGATAAATGCATCAAAAACCTTTGGTAGGCCCTGGCTGGTAGCACAGTGGATAAGGTACTGGCCTGAGAACCCAAAGGTCGCTAGTTCAATTACCCAGTCAGGCACATAATCAGGTTGCAAGCCAGGTCTCCAGCCAGATACATGGCTGGAGGCAGGTAAAAGGCAATCATACATAGAAGTTTCTCTGTTTCTCTCCCTCTCTGCCTCTCTCCCTTCCTCTCTTTCTGGAAATAATAAATAAAATTTTAAATAAAAACAAACAAAAAAACCTTTGGTATATTTACACAATGGAATCCTACATAACAGAAAGAAAGAAGAAACTCCTACCTTTTGCAAGAACATGGATGGAACTGGAGAGTATTATGCTTAGTGAAATAAGCCAGTCAGTGAAAGACAAATGCAGTATGATCTAACCCCATACAGGAGACTTAAGGAACAAAATAGACAAGCAAAATAGAAACAGATACATGAATACTAGGAACAGACAGGCTTTCAGTGTGCAAAAGGGTGTGGAGGGGGGAGAAGAAGAAAAAGAAGGAAAGCAGTTTTGTCAAGGAACTAGCATAGATGACCCATGGACATGGACAACAATTGGGATTGACTTTGTCAGGGACTGGGTGTGTGGCAAGGGGACAGAGGGGAGGGAAAAGGGGATAGATGTAATACAACAATAAAATTAAATTAAATTAAATAATTGAGGTAAAGAAAAAAAGTGTCTTTATTCTTTCATTATTTTCCTAACCCAGAGAAATAATCCTTGTCTATCTCACTCATTCACAGAAGCCCTGTGTCCCTAACTTATGACTGATTTTGTCTGGACTCTGATTGTGACCAGTGAACTGAGAGGACAGTTTTCCTTGGGCTTCATGAAGATACATTTCTTTATTCTTCCAAAAACTAAAAGAAGTAAAATTGTCTTTTTCCTTTGGAAATTGCTTTCCTGGCAAGTGATGTCTAGAATTGCTGCAGTGTATTGTTAGCATTAGAAGAGTGACTATGTAAGCAAATATTTAATTTATTAAGATGACAGAGTAGAGAGATGGAAAAACATATGGATTCTTGATACTATCGATAAAGTTCAGATTAAGCCAGGGCAACAGCTGCTATACTTTTGACTTTCTTCTTCAGTGAGGTTGATAATGACAGTAATTGATAACTGTGTTGTCATTGTTCAAGACAACTATGAACTGAGTTTTGTGTTTCTCATAGCCAATATAAAATTTCTTATATTTACAATAAACCATGTCTCATGATTAACATGAAAGTCAATTGAAAGGGCTAAGGGATCACAACATAAAAGGAAAAGAAATAATATTGGGACACTCCTTCTTGACTGTTGACTACACCACAAATAATCCAACACTCATATACTCCTCCATCAGCATGTACAACCTTGAAAGAAATCTTCCTCCAAACCACCTGGTAATACCAAAATAATCAGTTACTTTGATAGCATTGATACAACAACATTTTCATCAATTATTTAATAAATTATGTAGACCAGACAGTCCATGGATTGATTTAATGTTTCTACCCTGCGTTGTGGCATGATGAGAAATCATCTAAGATAATTGTGGAAGCTGGTTTAGGGACAAGAATTTTAATTCTAGTAACTAAGTGGAATATAGCGAGTGCATTCTCTGTGAAGTAAGTGAAACACACACTTCACTGGACATGCCAGCACAGAATTCAAGGTGTTGGCAGCAATAACTTCTTAGGTCTTTCTCCAAAGTCTGTAGGTAAGAGGGAGTCGGGTAAATCTCATACATCTACTTTGAATATAATTGATGTTTTCAGAGCTGCAGTAAAAGCAGAAAATGATTTTTAGATTAACTATTTTGCAATGAAAAATGTTTGGGGAACATAGTTTGTGCAGAAATCAATCAACAGTATGCTATTGTGGGTGAATCAACTCATTGCAAATTGTTTAACTTTATTTTGCAGGTCTTTTAAAACATCTAATAGAAATAACATGAAAACCAAATTAGTTATTTGCTTTTATTTAAAATGCACTGTCAAAAATCTTCTATCTTAATGTTGTCATGTAACATATGGGGATTCATTTTGGTCACATAATTTTAGCCAGAGAGCCTGAAGAGCATTTCAAACAACATGGCTGTAGTATGTTAGAATTAAATGTGAGGCTGTTATTGTTATGAAGTACTTGAATTTGAAAGGCACAGCTGATAAAGATGCAATTCAAATCTTATCTGTTAAGGAATCTTATGAATTATTAAAACCAAATCCTATTATTCCTTCTTAAATTATTATTTTCAACTTCTTGTTGCCACACGTGCTACTCCATGAGATGTTAAGCAATTACCCTTCCTAGGGTCAAAAGAAGCACCTTTGGTTCTTTTGCAAAACTGAGATAAGGGCTGTGGTTCAGTCTGAAAAGCTGTTATACCAAACATGAATGCCCATTTGGGGAGGAAGCCATAGCCTTGGGATTCTCCAAGCAGCTGAAAAAGATTTATTCTATCTAGTTCACTCCCATTAAGTCTGAAATTTATCTAGCTTAATTCTCAATATACATGAAGTGCTGAACTGAAAATTGAACACAGTTTTGCAGACTAAGAAATATACTTTATGGAAGATGAATTAACTTCCGGTTAATTTCATTAAAAATGTTAGATAGAAGTGATTCTTATTCAAGCCATTCATACTTGAGGATCATTTTTAAGCACAGTTTATTTAACATATTTTTTTTTTCTGAAGACATTGTTCTTTTTCCAGAAGAGGGAAAAGTTTAATTAGTGTTTAAAAATAATCACAAGCATTCCATAAAAGGAATTGGCTAGGTTAATGCTATGATTTGTCCTTCATAGAAGTACTGATAGAAACATTTGTGTTATAATTTTGCCAACCCTTGTATCCATAACATTGAATGTTTAAGGATGTAAGCTAAACTTTGGCTATAATACATTTACACAGAGAAATTATCCCAGCATCTTGGATCAAAGCTGGGAATAAATAATGCTCTACATAATGATAGTGGAAGTTTATTGAAGAAACATTAAAAATTAAAACAATATCTTTGGCTGGTGTGGCTTAGTGGATTGAGCATCAGCCTGCAAACCCAAGGGCCCCTGGTTTGATTGCCAGTCAGGGCACATACCCTGGTTGCAAGCCAGGTCTCCAACCAGGTCCCCAGCTGCAGGCAGGTGAAAGGCAACCATACATTTATGCTTCTCTCCCTTCCTTTCTCTCTTCCTTCCCCTCTCTCTAAAAATAATGAATAAAATCTTTAAAAAATTAAAACAAGAAATTTATTAAAGGAAACAGTTTGCTCTAAAGTCAATCCCCCATCAAAGGAATTACAAAGACATAAGCCTAAAGCAATTCACTTGCCTTTGTGTGTGGGTCTTAGCAGAAATATCTCTCAGGGTTCTACAGGTAAAGCAGAAAGGTACTGAGACATGTCACTGTGCCTTCATTTGGGTCTGAGTAGTGAAAAAGATGATGTGTGAGGTCATTGAGGAAACAAGACATATATGTCATGTCATCTGAGCCTAGAACCTAAACATACAAACAAATATACCAGTCTATTGATGATCTTGTTTTTAGCCAAAGTCTTGAATGTGCATGAAAGCTCTTCAGGTGTGTACCACTGAACTTTCATCAATGTCTATTGATGGTTTTGTTGTGGTAATATCTATTATCAGGAAGATTTTTTAGTGAGTGTTAGACAGCAAGATTAAATCTGGCATTATATATGTATATATGCTACTTATGTATGTTATACATAATATATTCAATATGTCAATATATTATAGGATAATTATATATATTATATGATGATTATGTGTGTGTGTGTGTGTGTGTGTATAAAATTTACTCTTGGTTTCAAGCACTCAGTTAAGGATTTTCTTATACAATAAAATACTAACACAAAATGTTAGAATTGAAGTAATACTATCATTATTATTTTTCAGAAGAGGATATTGGAATGTAAGCAGTTTTAAGGGGTTTATACATTACACAGCTAGTAAATGGTGGAATTGTGATTCTAACCCTTGTGTTAGAGAAAGTTGTGTGTTTGCTGAAATAAGTGAGGATTTTGTCTTTAGAGTATATGAGAAATCAGTGATAAAGGACAACCCCATCATCATGTGTTATTTACTAAATTTGTAGACATTTTCAAACAAAGTACACATATATCATTATAACTATTGCTTGGTTACTTTTCTCAGGTGGTCTCTCTAAGTTTTTCTATCTCAACTGTGATACTGAAAGAGTGCTTATTTTAAACTGTTCCCTGTGCCCAGTTCTTGTCAATGCAACATCCATTCCATTCCTTTGCCTGCTCTAGAACCTTTCCTCCAACCCTTTTCCCTGAAATCAGCAATACTCTATCTCCTTAGAAGAACATTTTTATATGTTTCTTTGTTCACATCAACTGTCTTTCTATCAATATCTAAAACCTTGTGCAATGCTGAGAATGGAAAGGTGATGAATGGCATTCCTCTCTAATACAGGGATGTGGGGCAGTGAGGGAGTAAAGTTGAAGTTTCCTGGAGAGTCAATGTTTGGTAATGCAGGATATGAATTCAGGCCAATTTAGTTGTCAGTCCAGAAAGCACATACAATATCCTAAAAATAATATGACCACAGCCACTGAAATATAAAATTGCTAAGACAAAATGCCTGTATTCTTGGCATTGACACTTCTGAATAAGAGCTAATGTTTAAGCTTCAGAAGCTTCAGGCAACTCTGTTACTGACAGAAGCTCAGAATCTATAGGACCATCTGGGCAACTCTGGACTTCCATGAGAACTTAAAGAATTCTGGACCTTGAGTTCTGGCAAGATGGTGGGGGAGTAAATGGAGCTATACCAATCTCCTCCCAGGTCACATCTGGAATTACTCTTTTGGAGAAAATGTCAGCTGGAATTACCGACAGAACACCAGCTGGAAATAGGTCCTATAACCATGAAGAGAACAGATGAGGCCACTTCATCATAACCTGACTGGTAGGAATTGCAGAACAAGATGGCTAGCAGGGCCTTCACTGGAGGGAGCAACCGAAGGAACTGAGCCAGGGGCTCCACCTGAGAAGGGTGGGTTCTGGGCCCCCAGTGGGGGTGTCCCAGCCTACAGCAACATGGCTGAAAGGAGAGGAGCATCCAGCTGAGAATGGCAGAAAGCCATGGAGTTTGCTGGCTTGAGAGAGCACTGGAGACAGATCTACCAGGGTGACCACAGCAAAAATACATTGACACCCACCTACCCTGAGCTCCAGCATGAGGGAGGGCAGAGAGGACTGGCGACACATGGGGAGAGTTTGTGGAGGTGGTTGGAGGAGAGAAGTGGGGAAGTGACTGTGGGGATCCAGGTGCTAACTCATTGCCCAAATCCCAGGCAGACTGTGCTGCTTCCTTAGGAGGGTCCTCTTAGCCCTGCCCACTGGATGCAATCTTCCCTGCCTAGCGGTGCCGGAGTCTAATGCCTGATCAGAATTCTTTGACTTACAATTAAATAAACCTCTCCCTCCCTGCTGTTTCTGAGCATAGATATAAGAGTTGGCTCTTGAAAAGTTATTTCTCAATCAGCAGCACCTGGGCCTGGTGACTGAGTACAAACTCTGACTTACAGCAGCGTCAGACAGTCAGCTCTAAACAGTGGCATCTGAGTATGGTGGATGATTATGGATCCATTGGTTCAAAACTGATTTAGTTTGTCCCACCCATTGGACTCTGGGCCTGGCAGCTGATCACAAAATGATTGGATTACAATTGAATTTTTCAGTTTAGCCCAGCATCACCTGAGCCTGGTGGCTAATTACAGATTCATTGGATTACAATTGTACCTTGCTCTCAAGCCCAGCAGCTCCTGAGCCTTGTGGTAGATCACAGATTCATTGGATTACAAATGAATCTTGCTGCCTAGACCAGTGGCATCAGGGCCTAGCGGCTGATCACAGATTCATTGTTTTACATCTGAATCTGTTCAATCAGGCTGCATGGGAGCTGGAGGCTGATCCACTGGATGACAATTGAACCTCTCTGTCTAGACCAGCAGGGCCTAAATTGGTAGCTGATTTATTGATTTACAACTGAATCTGTCTGTCTCCCCAAGCAGAATCTGACACTGGTGGTGGATCACAGATTGATAGGATGACAACTAAATCAATTCTTCCAGTTTAGCAGTTTCCCAGCTTGGCAGCTGATCACAGTCTGATTGGATTACAATGAAACTTAAAAGTGGGGAGAAAAAGAAATAGTCCATCACCAAAAGGAAAGGAGGAATCCCCAGAAATATCACTAATTGAAACAGAGGCAAACAAACTATCAGATAGGGAATTCAAAATAATGATGCTAGAGAAGCTCAATGAGCTCAGCCAGCTCAAAGAAAACTATAAACAACTCTAGGAAATCTACAAACAACTCCAGGGAAGCTACAAGGAACTTACTGAGAACTATACCAGCATTAAAAAGGCCATACAAAATATTAGTAAGAGCCAGGAGGAAATGAAGAATACAGTAGAAGGAATCAACAACAGGCTAGAGGAAGCAGAGGATCAGATCAGCAAGCTGGAGGACAATGTAGGAAAATATTCCAAGTACAAGAGAATGAAAAAAGGCTGAACAAGAATGAAGAGGTTTTAAGACAGCTGAAGGAAAACATGAAATGCAATAGTATTCATATCATAGGGATGCCAAAAGGAAAACAGAAACAAGGAATGGAAAACCTGCACAAAATAGTAATGATAGAAAGCTTCCATAACATGATGAGTGAAAATGTTACTCAAGATCATGAAGCACAGAGGGTCCCAATGAGGATGAATCAAAATAGACCCACTCCAAGAACCATTATAATTAAAATGGCAAATGTCAAAGATAAACAGGGAATCCTAAAAGCATTAAGAGAGAAACAGCAAATAACATATAAGGGGGTTCCAATAAGTTTATCAAATTATTATTGAACAGAAACAATACAAGACAGAAGGGAATGGCAAAAAGTATTCCAAGTAATGGGAATCAAAGACCTGAAACCAAGAATACTTTACCCAGCAAGGCTGTCAATCAAAATGGAAGGAGAAATAAGGAATTTTACAGATAAAAGAAGACTAAAAGGATACATCTCTACTAAACCAGCATTGCAAGAAATGCTAACGGGTCTGCTTTTAAAAAATGAAGAAGCAGAGAGCAACAAAGGGAACACAGGTACAAAGGGGGAAAATGGCAATAAATAAGTATCAATCAATAATAACCTTAAATGTAAATGGGTTAACCGCACCAATTAAAAGACATAGGGTAGCTGAATGGATAAGACAACATGACCCACATATATGCTGTCTTCAAGAGCTTCCACCTCAGAAGAAAAGACTGACACAAACTGAAAGTGAAGGGATGGAAAAATACATATCTAACAAATGGACATGAAAAAGGCTGGAGTAGCAATACTTAATTCAGACAAAATAGATTTTACAATGAAGGCCATAAAAAGAGATAAAGAAAGACATTTCATAATACTTAAGGGGACAATCCATCAGGAAGAAATAACTCTCATAAATATATATGCAACCAACATAGGAGCCCCCAAATATATAATGAAAATCTTGGAGGACCTCAAGAAGGATATAGACAGCAACACAATAATAGTAGGGGATGTTAATACCCTATTATCAACAATTGACAGATCTTACAAAAAAATAAAAAATAAATAAAATAAATAAACAAAACAAAACAAAAAAACAAGGATATTGTGGCATTGAACAACACTCTAGAGGAAATGGGCCTAACTGATATATACAAATTCTTTCACCCCAAAGAAGCAAAAATACACATTCTTTTAAAATGCACATGGAACATTCTCAAAGATAGACCACATGGTACATTACAAGACAGAAAAATTAGGAAAATTGAAATCATATCAAGCATCTATTCAGATCAAAATGGATTGAAAATAAAAACTAATCTCAAGGGAAAAAAATAAAAATATTCTAACTGATGGAGATTGAATAACATGCTTTTAAGTAATGAATGGGTAAACAATGAAATCAAAGATGAAATTAAAAAGTTTCTGGAAACAAATGACAATAAATGCATAACAGCCCAAAACCTATGGGACACAGCAAAGGCAGTCCTCAGAGAGAAATTCATAGCAATACAGGCCAACATAAAAAGGACAGAAGAAGTGTATATAAACTACCTAACCATAAAGCTGCAAGAACTAGAGGAGAAACAACAAACTAAGCCCAGAGCAAGGAGAAGGAAGGAAACAACCAATATCAGAGCAGAATTAAATAACTTAGAGAGTCATACTATAATTCAAAGAATCAATATGTCCAGGAGCTGGTTCTCTGAAAAACAAAACAAAACAAAACAAAATTGACAAGCCTTTAAACAGACTCATCAACAAAAAGAGAGAGAGGACCCAGATAAATTGAATCAGAAATGACAGAGGAGAAATCACAATTGATACTTCAAAAATACAAAGGAATGTAAGAAATTATTAGACAAGAAATATGACAACCTGGCTGAAATGGACACGTTCCTGGAAATGTATAATCTACTAAAACTGAATTCAGAAAAGCAGAAATTCTGAATAGACCAATAACAACTAGTGAAATTGAAGAGGTAATAAAAAATAACCCAAAGCACAAAAGCCCTGGAGCAGATGGCTACACAGGTGAATTCTACCAAACATTTAAAGAAGGACTAACTCCTATCCTTCTCAACCTATTCCAAAAAATCCAAAAAGAGGGAAGAATCCCAAACTCTTTCTATGAGGCCAATATTATTCTAATCCCCAAACCAGGTTAAGACACAACTAAGAAAGAAAACTATAGGCCAATATTACTGCTGATCATAGATGCTAAGATTCTCAACAAAATATTGGCTAACCAGATTCAGCAGTACATTACAAAGATCATACACCATGATCAAGTAGTTTTCACTCCAGGGATGCAAGAATGATACAACATTTGCAAATCAATAAATGTAATGCACCACATCAACAAAATAAAAGACAAAAACCATATGATCATATCAATAGATGCTGAAAAAGCATTTGAGAAAGTACAGCAACCATTTATTATCAAAACACTCACAAAATGGGAATAGAGGAAGCATACCTCAGCATCATAAAGGCCATATATGAGAATCCAGAAGCCAACATTATACTCTATGGTTCAAAATTAAAAGCTTTTCCTCTAAAATCAGGAACAAGGCGAGACTATCCCCTTTCTCCACTTCTGTTTGACATAATTTTGGAAGTTCCAGACACAGCTATCAGAGAACGAAAAGGAATCAAAGGCATCCAAATTGGAAAGGAGGAAGTCAAACTGTCATTATTTGCAGATGATATGATAGTGTATATACAAAACCTGACATATGCCACCAAAAACATACTCAACTTAATAAGCACATTTAGCAAAATAGCTAGATATAAAGTCAATATTCAGAAATCAAATTCCATGTACTTTTGTATAAAAATAATGAAGCATCAGAGATAGAAGTTAGAAAACAAATTCTATTTTCCATATCAACAAGAAATATAAAGTACTTAGGAATAAAGTTAACCAGTGAGATAAGAGACCTGTATTCAGAAAACTACAGAACACTCAAGAAAGAAATTAAGGAAGATACAAATCCATGGAAGCATATTCCATGTTCATGGATGGGAAGAATTAACATCATTAAAATGTCCAGGGGGAGGAAAGATGGCAAAAGAGTAGAGAACAGTGCTGATGGTGCTCTCGAGTACCAGAGCAGCTAGAGGACAAGATAGGGAGCGTGAGACGTCTTCAGGACCCTAAGAATTGAAGTGGTCAGCATCTGGACACAGGGGAGCACAGTCCAGAGGCAGAGGAGACCAGCAAGAGAGTAGGTGAGGTGGTTGTTGATGTACCGGCCGGCAGGCCGAGGTTGGCTCTGGGCAGTGGCAGCTCTGCCTAGAGGGGCGCGTTTGACCGAGGACAGCTCCAGGCTCCCTGGCAACTAGAAGTCTGAACAGTGAAATGCGGGCAGTGAGGGCAAATGCCGTAGGGAACAAGGAATTGAATGCTTGCAGGGGAGGGACTGTGTGAAAGACTTGCTCCAGCAACAGGGAGAGGAAGCTCCTCACTGGGTTAGAGGCGGAGGAGAAGAGTCCTGCTAGGAGCCAGAGTGGGGGAGCAGGGAAGTGCACCAGCCAGGGCAGCGAGAGGGCCTAAAACAGTGCTGCTGGGCCACCAGGGAAACAGCAGCTTGAAGCCCCTGTGAGGGGGGAGGTCCAGCCCTGCACAACCACACAAACCCCCAGGCTCCACAGAAACTCCAAACAGCGATCCAAGAACTAGTAGTGGGGGGAACTGACCCACTCATTGCCCAACACAAAGGCTACACCACCTACGCCTCAGAGGGGCTCATCATAGAGGCCACGTAAAGGTCTCCTTGGACAGCTGGTTGGCTTGGAGGATTGGTGCTTTCCCCGTGGGGTGGCGCAGTATAGGTGGACCCCTGGCACTATTGACAGACAGGGGCGGCCTCCTTCCAGAATTGCAGTGGCGAAGCCAGTCTTCACAGGGACCTGTGAGTTTGCCGGCTGCCCTGCAGGGGTGCTGGGTGCTCATCAGGGGCAGGAACCTCCACCAGGAATGAGAGGGGACACCCTGCAGGCTCCAGAAAACAGCAGCCCTAAAACCCAGCCAGGCTGCAGAAGGCCCAGCATACCTGGGGGCGGACACTCTGAATCAGCCCTGACTGTGACAGTCAGAGGCCCTGCCACACGCCACGTCCTGCTAGACTATAGACTGAAAAGTCCTGACCAAGAAAAAGAGTCAGACTCAGGAAAGAGATTGCTGCTAATCTCAAGCACCAGAGTTATACCGAGAGCTATATGAACTATCGATCCCCAACATATCCTTTTGACATATTCTTAATCCCCCACTCATACCTCAATCCAACTAAATACCCAACACCCTCCCCTTACTCTTGAATTAAAGTCTACTCCCTCTGTGGCTACAACACATTCCCAGTCCTCAATCTAAGTATTCCTCCCTTCCCCAGCCACCTAAACCCTTTCTTTATTCTTTTCTTCCTTCCTCTTTCTTTTTCTTTTTCCTTTTCTTTCTGGTAAAGCCCAGAGGTTCTGGCTCCACATGGACCAATCTGAAATCATACAGGGTAAACAGACACCTAAACCCTTTCTTTATTAATATTGATTTCTCTTTGTCTTATGACTTTCTCCCCCCTACCGCCCCCCCTTTTTTTCTTTTCCTTGCCTCTTTCTTTTCTCCCTGATAAAGCCCACTGGTCCTGGCTCCACCTGGACCAAACAGAGACCATAAAGGGTGAACAGACACCTAAACTCTTTCTTTAATAATATTGATTTCTCTTTGTTCTGTGACTTTCTCCCTTTTTTCTTTCTTTCTTTCTTTCTTTTTTTTTTTTTTTTTTCTACTAAAAGCCCTCAGGTCCAGGCTCCATCTGGAACAGTCAGGGATTATTAAGGGTGAACAGCCATCTAAACCCTTTCTTATTATTATTACTATCATTTTTATTTCTTTTTTACTTTTGTATTTTTGTTTTATTTTGTTTTGTTTGTTTTTCTGTATTTTGTTTTTTCTGCTAAGCCCACAGGTCCAGAATACAACCAGACAGCCCAAATAAAGGATACACCAAGAAGAGCAAGTGGAGAAAATCTGGGAGACAGCAACACTGAACTCCACAAATCTCCTATCACAGAAGGGTGCTCAACTAAGGCAAGGGAGCAAAGCAGGTTAACCCAAGGAAAGAACAAAAATAAATAAATAAATAAAAAGCAAACAAGAACAGACACCCAAAATGGGGAAAAAAAGAATCGGTCCATCACCAAAAGGAAAGGAAGAATCCCCCAAAGGGCCACAAAATGAAAGAGAGGCACCTTAACTATCAGATAAGGAATTCAAAAGAATGATGATAGAGAAGCTCAGTGAGCTCGGCCACATCAAAGAAAACTATAAACAAATCCAGGAGAACTACAAAGAACTCCAGGGAAATTACAAAGAACACCAGAGAGGTTAGAAAGAAGTCCAAGGAAATTACAAAGAACTCCAGGGAAGTTACATGGAACTTACTGAGAGCTACATCAGCATGAAAAAGGACATGGAAACTATCAATAAGTGCCAGGAAGAAATGAAGAATACAATTTCTGAATTGAGGAATACAGTAGAAGGAATCAACAGTAGGCTAGAGGAAGCAGAGGACCTGATCAGTG
The DNA here is from genome assembly GCA_004026585.1 of Noctilio leporinus. Classification (NCBI taxonomy): domain Eukaryota; kingdom Metazoa; phylum Chordata; class Mammalia; order Chiroptera; family Noctilionidae; genus Noctilio; species Noctilio leporinus. Next base: position 54,629 of record PVIW01005761.1, read on the forward strand.
AGTTGGAGAATAATGTAGACAAATACTCCAAGGCAGTACAAGAGAATTAAAAAAGGCTGAATAAGACTGAAGAGGGGTTAAGAGAGCTGCAGGACAACATGAAACATAACGGCATCCGTATCACAGGGATTCCAGAAGGAGAAGAGAAACAAGGAATGGAAAACCTGTTCAAAAAAGTCATGATAGAAAATTTCCCTAACATAAGGAGTGAAAACATTAATCAAGTCCAGGAAGCACAGAGGGTCCCAATGAGGATCAACCCAAACAGACCAACACCAAGGCACATTATTATTAAAATGGCTAATTTCAAAGACAAAGAGAGAATCCTAAAAGCATCAAGAGAGAATGACAAATATCATATAAAGGGGCTCCAATAAGGCTATCAAATGATTATTCAACATAAACAATTCAAGCCAGAAGGGAATGGCCAAAAGTATTTCAAGTAATGGTAAACAACGGCCTGCAACTAAGAATACTCTATGCAGCAAGGGTCTCATTCAAGATAGATGGAGAAATAAGGAGCTTCCCAGACAAAAAAAGACTAAAGGAATACATCTCTACCAAACCAGCATTGCAAGAAATGCTAAAGGGTCTGCTATAAAAATAAGTAAACAAATAAAATGAAGAAACAAAGAAAGCCAAAGAGGAATACAGACACAAAGGGAGAAAATGGCAATGAATAAGTATTAAT
>PVIW01005761.1:62182-100323 GCA_004026585.1 Noctilio leporinus
GATGATTGGATCAAAAAACTTTGGTACATTTACACAATGGAATTCTATATAGCAGAAAGAAAGAAGGAACTCGTACCCTTTGCAACAACATGGATGGAACTGGAGAGTATTATGCTTAGTGAAATAAGCCAGTCAGTGAAGGACAAATATCATATGATCTCACCCATTACGGGACAATAATGAGCAAAACTAACAACAAACAAAACAGAACCAAGTTTATGAATACAAGGAATAGGCCTTCAGTGTCAGGGGGAAAGGAGTTGGGGGGAGCGGGGAGGCAGAGGCAAGAAAGGGGAGCAGCTTAGACAAGAACCTAGTATAAAGGAGCCATGGACATGGACAACAGGTGGGATTGACTTTGGGGGGAATGGGTGGGTGGGGAGGGGGACAGAGGGGAGCAAAAAGGGGATGAATGTAATACAGCAACAATAAAATAAAATAAAATGTTTCTGACCAATAACACAAAATAATTCTAAGATTTTTCAATGTCCTTTCTGTAGAAAAATCAACCACCTTTTATGATTATCACCTTCATGAAGAAGTATTGCTTTCAGATCTGAAAGTCCTACTTTCTCATTTTTATTCAATAAATGTAAATCTCAGATTTACAGTTTATTTTGTTGGAGGTGGGTATTTCATGTAGATACACTTCCTTTTTTATTCCTGAAAATGGTGCATTAAAACAGAACTTGAATGAAAACCTGATGATGACTTTTTCTCTTAATAACAGAAAAAAACTGCTTAGAGATGGGAATCAACAGAGTTGAGGAGCAGAGGGATATAATTCCCTGTTCACTGAAAGTACTTCAAGATTTATATTTAAGAAAGTCCTAACTTCTGCATGGAACACCAGAAATGTTTTTTGAAACAAATATATTGAGTAAAAATGATAATTAAGGGTTTTGACTATTGTGAAGACTTTTTCAACAATAAGCAAAGCCTTTGACTTAAATGCATACAATATGTAGGAAAATCTATGGGCCATTATGGCAAGCAGAAATGACAATGGCCACCAAGTGCACCACCAGCCATCTGAAAAGTTAGATTTTTCTTTTCAGTAAAATTTATTTTATCAAAATAAACAAACAAACAAACAAAAACACTTCCATATTTTCAGTGATTTCAAAATCTTTTGGATTTTTTACAGTTTAGCAATTATACATATATTGATGACATTGGCATGTATATAATAGATAAAAAAGAGCTTTGTGCATGCAAAGATATTATTAATTCCACATGACTCCCTGTTGAACATAATTCAGCAAAGTGTCAATCTTTATGACCTTTTTCAAAACTCCAGGTTAAGATAATTTAATACTAAGATAATTTTATTGTACCAAAACTGTACAGTAATAAAAATTTCTCCAGTTTTTGGTTTATAATAATATCTATTAATATATAATTTCAAATTATCTTTTTTCACAAATAAAGTAATATTAACAGTTTGAAATTGAATTAAATACGAAGTCTGTACCGAAAGTATTGAGCCAATGTCAATATACTTAAAACAGTTTGTGAGGCCAATACTTTTGGGACAGACCTCATATTTCTACTCAACATGCTTGTGTACTTGTAAGATTAGATTATATTTTATTCTATTCCTTTTCAAACTTATGCTCTCTAGAGTTTATATTAACTATAGAAATAAGAGTAGATAACAGATTCTCATTCAGTGTCTATCAAGTGATTGGCATCATCATAAGCATTAGAATTACCTATAGAAGAGCACAAGGCAGACAAAACACCCTGAGTTTAAGAGGCTTCAATTTTAGTTAAGGAGAGGAGAAAAATTATAGGTGACTAGCATTGAGTAAATTGGAAACAATACTAAAATGGTGACATTTAATTTTTAAAACTCACAGGTTCACTTTGTTTAATAAGAGATTACAGATTACAGCTCAAATTTCACAATTGATAGTATATTTTGACTTTATTTCTGAAATTTTTTGTTAACATCATCACTTACTCAAATAAAAGAAAGAAAATAGAAATTCCTCAAAAGTTTATTTGAATCTTTTCTTTCAGTACAAGGGCATTTTATGCAAACTGAACAATAACTTTCATTTAAGATCATCTCTTATTCTGTTGATAGTAAACATATTTTAATCAATACAAAGACAGCTCAGTCTTGACTTTTATTAACTTGTCTATATCACTATCAAAGCATAGGTTTAATGAGCATTAGTATTGTACTGGGTAGGGGATGATCATATTTTGTTGCTACTCAAAAAGATTCGCTATATTTGATTGAAAGGTTCAAACTCTACTCAGAAATGACATTCAGGGTCCTTGCTGATTTTTCAAGATTTTTTTTTTTTTTAAATCCACTATATATTACACAAAAGTTTATTTTTTTCCAGAGAGCTGGAACTCTGGCTCCCAAACAATAAATACCTTCAACTCAACTGGTCAGTAGATGCCACTCCTGTTCCAAACTGATACAGCTGAGAGGGTTTCTATTTTTCTTGGCTGCCAAATCAAATGGCATCCAACAAGGAATAAAAAAAGCATTCAAATGGAAAATACAGATGTGTGAACCATTTGGAAAAATACCTTGCACTGAGTTAAGCAAAATTTATGAAAGTATTGAACTGGCTTAGAACCATTTTAAATGTTTATATAATATTGGAAGCAATTTGGATTTATCTTTTTATCACAAAGCTGTATATCTCCCTTAGTAGTCACCTTTTGTGAATAAATTTAGTCCCCATAAAAGTGCCAGGAATTCATTGTCAGGGATGGAAGTCTACTCAAAGAATAATGTAAAAAAAAAAATATCTTATTCTGTTATATACATACATGTATTTCTCAAAATAGAATCACTAAAGAATTCAAACTCATGGTGCCCTTATTCACTGGAAGGGCAGGAAAATTCTGTTGTTAGGCATGTCAGCATTCTGAAGTCTTCCTGATGACTCTATTTCTCTCTCTCTCTCTCTCTTTCTCTCTCTTTCAAGTTCTAATATGAGCTCCAATTTAGTCCTTAGGCAAAATTAAATAACTGACATCTAAGTCCGTTGAACTATGTGAGGGTATCAATCAAGAAGCCAAGTAGGGTCAAACAGATGGTCTGTATGCATTCTCCCTGTGTTCTCTGTTGATCATATCATGTTGACTTAGTTCAATGAGCATGTCAGCACTATAACACAACAGAGATATTTTGTTCATGAAATCAGGAAGGAAACATTTTAAGTTTATTTTTTATTTGTTTTAGATATGGCTTAAAACACCAGCTAATAAGTAAAAAAAAAGTGTTATAATAATTTGGTTTTCATGCTTGTACCTTTCTAAGATTTCTGGAATTATACATCACTTCAACTGCATTTTCTCTTCTTTGTCTAGAACATACATATTTTAGTTTATATAGGATTAGTTAATAATCTGCAAAGAGAAAACCAATCATGTCATTAACTCAAAAAATGCTAGCTTACCCTCACATGAAAAATATTTACACTATATAAACAAGCAAATGTCAATAGTAAATGTCTGGCTCAAATGCATTATATCTGTCATTTATAGTATGGTGGTATTTTTAAAACTCTCTTAGATTAATAATGCACACTAAAGCATTTACAATGAAAATAACATGATTTTTGAGACTTTCTTTTCAGGAGGCCAAGAAATAAATGAAGATTGGCAAAATGTTTCTAAGTTTAAGTAGAGTGATGAATATACAGAGCTTAGTTACATTAGTCTCTTTACTTTTACATGTTAATTATTCCCATAACAATAGTTTTAATTATAAAATTGATTTATATACAGACTGAAAGTCACAAAAACAAAAAGGTTTATCTACCAGACAATAGAATTATTTACAAACAAGTTTTATTTGAAGTATATTTTATTGATTATACTATTACAGTTGTCCCAATTTTCCACCTTTGCTCCCCTCCACCTGGTACCCTCTTCTCTCTAGCCAACTCACTATTTAGTTTATGTCCATGGGTCATGCATGTAAATTCTTTGGCTTCTCCATTTCCTGTGATATTCTTAACTTCCCCTTGTCTATTTTGTTCCTGCCAATTATGTTTCATAATCCCTGCACCATTTCCCCATTCTTCCCCTTCCCTCTCCCAGCTAATAACTATCCAAATGATATCCATGTTTATCATTCTGTTCCTGTTCTGGTGTTTGCTTATGGTTTTTGTTTGTTTGTTTGTTTTTCTGTTTTAGATTCAGCTGTTGATAGTTGTGAATTTGATGCTTTTTTAATGATCATGGTTTTTATCTTTTCCTTAAATAAGTTCCTTTAACATTTCCTGTAGTAATGGCTTGGTGGTGATGAACTCCCTTAGCTTTACTTTGTCTGAGGAACATTTTATCTGCCCTTCCATTGTATATCAGAATGCACAGAGAATTCCTTAAGCATGGCAAAAATATAAAGTAAGAAATTAAGGTTACACAAAGTGAAATAAGGAAACCAATGGAGAAGGGAAGAAAGCTGAGATTCAAACCAACAATTTGGAACATAAGGAAGGAATAAATATTCGGCCTGAACAAAAAGAAGAAGCAAGAGCTCAAAAAAATGAGGGTAGGTTTAGGAACCTCTGGAATATCTCTAACATGCCAACATCTGAATCCTAGGGATTCAGAAAGGGAAGAGCTAGAAATTGAAAACTTATTTGAAAAAATAATGAAAGAAAACATTCCTAATTTGGCAATGGAAATAGACGTACAAGTCCAGGAAGCACAAAGTCCCAAACAAGTTGGACCCAAAGAGAAATACACCAAGACACCAAGACATAGCATAATTAAAATGCCAGAGGTTAAAAATAAAAAGAGAATCCTTAAAAGCAGCAATAAAAAAGCAGAGAGTTACCCACAAAGGAGTTTCCATGAGATATTGGAGGATTTCTCAAAAGATACTTTGCAAGTAAGAAATATTCAAAATAAAAAGTTTCTGTTCAGCTAAAGAAAACATTAGCAAAATTAAAAGGGAACCAACTAAAAGGGAAAACATATTTGCCAATGATACATCAGACAGGGGTTTGATATCCAAAATACATAAAGAACTAATGTGACTAATCACCAGACAGACAGACAGCCCAATTAAAAATGGGCAAAGAACCTGAACAAACACCTCTCTGAGGAGGTATATAAAAGGCCAAAAGGCATATCAAAGAATGCTTAGCATCACTAGCCATCAGAGGTGCAAATTAAAACCAGAATGAGATACCACCTCACAACTGTCAGAATGACAATCATTAACAAATCAACAAAAAACAAGTGTTGGCCTTGTGTATTGTTGGTGGGAATGCAGGCTGGTGCAGCCACTGTGGAAAACAATATGGGGTTTCCTCAAAAAACTAAAAATGAAACTGCCTTTTGATCCAGCAATTCCACTACAGGGACTATACCCAAAGAATCCTGAAACACCAAATCATAAGATCCTATGTACACCTATGTTCATAGCAGCACTATTTACAATAGCCAAATGCTGGAAAAAGGCTAAGTGCCCATTAGTGGATAAATGCACCAAAAACCTTTGGTTTATTTACACAATGGAATCCTAAATAGCAGAAAGAAAGAAGCTCCTACCTTTAGCAAGAACATGGGTGGAACTGGAGAGTATTATGCTTAGTGAAATAAGCCAGTCATTGAAAGACAAATGCAATATGATCTAACCCCATATAGGAGACTAAGGAACAAAATAAACAAACAAGCAAAATAGAAACAGGCATGAATACTAGGAACAGACTTTCAGTGTTCAGAGGGGAGGGAAAGTGGGGAGAAGAAGGCAAAGAAGGGGAGCAATTTAGTCAAGGAATTAGCAAAGATGACCCATGGACATGGACAACATGTGGGATTGACTATAGGGGGCAGATGGGGAAGGTGGGGAAGATGGGGAAGGAAAAGGGGGGAAAACGGGATGAATGTAATTCAACAACAATAAAATTAAATAAAAAAAAAACACTAGCTCTGGAAAAATATTCAAATTCCTAGAATATTAAATCTTTTCTTCATTTAAATTTTTATATTTTCTTATTATAGTTGCTCACTAATCGAAAAAAAGAGAAATATTAAAAATGATCAAAAGCAAAGGCCCACAACCTAGATTACTCTATCCAGCAGAGTATGAATAGAATGTAGAATGCAAACAAATTTTAAATGAATGCTTCTGTGTACTTTCATCTCTAATCCAGGAAAATTGTCTTATATTTGTAATTTATATTATTTAACAGTAGTAATCTTTAATATAATTATTAGTTTGGTAGGCAGAGTAGAAAGCATCGAAGCTTCAGATGAAGATTTTCAGTCACTGTAGGTTTGGACACATTTTTTAAGATCACATACTTTTTAAAAACTTAATATTTATGGCATTAAATTTGAGTATTCACATATTTTAAAGCATTATGTTAACATTAGTGTCACAATAGTATTTTTGAAAATAAGATTATTAATAAATATCCTGGCAGGGAAAATACAATCTGTTAAACAACTTGTTATAAACAAGGATTAAGTATAAAAGGTGTGCATAGGATTTTGTTTACCAGAATTTTACTCCCTTGGTATTTCTCACAGTAATGTAGGTCCTTATGCCTCTTCTTTACTTTTATTGGGGTAAGGAAGCATTTTTCACTTTCCTTGGGAAAGTGGAAGGATATTTGAGGCTTTTCAATTACTGTCTTTGAGGCTATAGGGTCTATGTGTTTTTGATGAATGAACTGAGTGATTTACTAAGTTTTGTTTTACCTGCATCTCTACTTCCTCATGTTTAGGAAAAAGGAAGAACGTCTCTTTATTAACATTTCTTTTTTTAAATATTTTAAAATTATTTTTAGAGAGAGAGGAAAGGAAAGAGGCAGAGAGGAAGAGAGACATCAATGTATTGTTGCCTTTCACCTGCCTCCAGCTACAGACCTTGCTGGAGACCTGGCTTGCAACCTGGTTATGTGCCCTGGTGCCTTAACCACTGTGCCACCAGCCAGGGCTTGTTTTGTGCCCTACCATATGGTCTATCTTTGAAAATTATCCATATGTATTTGAAAAGAATATATATTTTTCTTTTTGGGGTGAAAAGTTCTGTAAACAACAATTAAGTCAATTTGATTGCAAGTATCATTCAATAACACAATATGTTTTTTGATTCTTTGGAAGATCTATCAATTACTGACAAGTGGGGTGTTAAATTTCCCTATCATGATTGTATAGCTGTTGATATTTTTCTTGAAGTCCTCCAAAATTTTCCTTGTATATTTAGGTGCTCCTGTGTTGGAAGTGTATGTGTTTATCAAGGTTATACAAAGTATGTCCCAAAAGTATCAAGCCAATGTCATTATAATTAAAAGTTTGCACAGCCAATACTTTTGGGACAGACCTCATATTCTCTTCTTGGGCTACTCCTTTAAGGATTATGTAATGACCTTTTTTTGTCTCCTATTGTGGCCTTTGTTTTGAAGTCTATTTTGTCTGGTGTAGGTATTGCTACTCCAGCTTTGATTTCATGTCCATTTGCTTGGAATATTTTTTTCCCATTCCTTAATTTCAGCCTGTGTACATTTTTTTCCTGAGGTGAACCTTTGTACCTGTATGTATTTCTCTTTCTCTCTGTCTCTCTCTCTCTCTCTCATCTTTTTTAAAACAGTCACTTTAGCATCTTTTGCAATGCTGGTTTGGTGGAGAGATGTACTCTTTTTGCCTTTTTTTTTTTTTTTTTTCCTGTTTGTTAGGCTCCTTATTTCACCTTCTGTTTTAAATGAGAGCCTTGTTAGGTACAGTAGCCTCAGTTGTAGGACTTTGTCTTCATTAGTCAGAATATTCCATGCCATTGCTTTTTGCTTGTGATGCTTCTGTTGAGAAATCAGCTGACAGCCTTATCAGAGTTCTCTTGTATGTGGCTAAATGTTTCTCTTTTTCTACCTTTAAGATTCACTCTGTCTTTAAATTTTATTTCTTTAACTAGGATGTGTCTTGGAATAGGACTCTTTGTGTCATCTTCATTGGTACCCTCTTTGCTTCTTAGAATTGTGTGACTTTTCCATCACCAGGTTTCTGTCATTAATTTTTTCAACAGGTTTTCTATTCCTTGCTCCTATTCTACTCATTCTGGTATCTCTATTATGTGAATATAACTACATTCATGTCTTCCTGCAGATCCCTTTGCCAATATTTGTTCTTTTTGAGTCTTTTTTGTTTGTTTTATTGCTCTGTTTTTTCAACCTTGTTTTCCAACTCTCTGATTTCATCTGCTTCATCTAGCCTGATTTTAATTCCTTCTAGAGTATTATTAATTTCAGATATTGTATTTATCATATTATCCTATCTCTTATTAATGGTTTCTATGTCTTGTTGCTGATGTAGTTCCCACTAAGATTTTTGTAGCTCTCATAGAGTTCCTTGTAGCTCTTACCAAGTACCTTTAGCATACTTTTACTCATTATTTTGAACTCAATATCTGATAGCTTTCTTTCCTCTGTTTCATTTAGCACTGTTTCTGGGGACTCCACATTTCTTTTCAATTGGGAGATGTTTTTGTTTTCCCACTTAGGTGATGATTTTTGTTTATTTCTGCATATTAGATTGATCTGTTTTGACTCTCTATCTTTTTTGGGGTTGTAGTCTGTGGTATGAGACCTTTGTAATTCAGTGGTGAAGTCTCCTTGATCACCTGAGCTGAATGATCTTAGGTTTCCCTTTATGCCATTTATGTGTGGTCACATGTTATAATTGGCTTTTGATTGTTTTGGGGTTTTATTTTCTTTTGGTTGGGTTCTTCCCTACAGCTGTCTGACTAAGAGTCACACTGCTAACCAGGTCTTGTATACTTTTGTACAGGAGCCACCAGAACAAAAATAAACCAACTCAGGACATAAAACCCACACCCACAAAAAGAGCCCTCAGCCACACCCCACTATCAACAACAAATGAGCAAATATTAATAAAGTTGGAAAGAGATTAAGACTGTTATAAGAAAGGAAAAATGAATATGAGATGACTAATAAAAACAAATGATTTTGAGGAGTCAGAGGAGAAATAATATGAAGAAGCAGAGATAAGATGAAGAAAGAAACTAAAAATTACAACATAAATAAAACAGGGATGGAAGAAGGCAAAATAGAGTAAGAAAAGGAAAGAGTGTAATGTGAGGTTTAAAAAAGTAAAAAAAATAGGAGGGGGGAAAGATGGAGACAGAGTAGAGAGCAGTGCTGATGATGTTCTTGAGTACCAGAGCAGATAGAGGACAAGATAGGGAGCGCGAGACATCTTCAGGACCCTAAGAATTGGAACAGTCAGCATCTGGACACAGGGGAGCACAGCCCAGAGGCAGCGGAGACCAGCAGAAGAGTAGGTGAGGAGGTTCCCAACAAACCGACCTGCGGGCCGAGGTTGGCTCTGGGCAGTGGCGGCTCTGCACAGAGGTGTGTGTTTGACAGAGGCCAGCTCCGGGCTCCCTGGCAACTAGAAATCTGAACAGTGAAGTGTGGGCAGTGAGGGCAAATGCCGTAGGGAACAAGGAACTGAACGCTTGCGGGGGAGGAACTGTGTGTGAGAGCCTCCCTCCAGCAACAGAGAGAGGAAGCTCCTCATGGGGCCAGAGGCGGAGGAGAAGAGACCTGCAGGAAGCAGGAGCTGAGGAGCGGGAAAGTGCACTGGCTGCGGCTGCGAGAGAGCCGAAAAGGGTGCTGCTGGGACACGGGGGAAACAGCAGCTTGAAGCTCCTGCAAGGGGGGAGGCCCAGCCCTACGTACCCACACAGGTCCCCAGGCTCCCACAGAAACTCCAAACCGTGAGTTGGGAACTAGTAGCGGGGGCAGCTGACCCGTCCAATGCCCAAAACAAAGGTCCCAGATCACAGAGGCTGCGTAAAGGACTCCTCAGAGAACTGTTGGCTTGGAGGATTGGTGCTCGCCCTGAGGGAGCTAGGCAGTGTTGGTGACCCTGGGCACTGTTGGCGGATGGAGGCTGCCTCCTCCGGGAACTGCGGGGGCGGGGCCATTCATGACAGGAACCAGCAATGTTGCAGACTGCCCTGCAGGGGTGCTGGGTGCCCCTCATGGGCAGGAACCTCTGCCAGGAGTGGGAGGGGACACCCTGCAGGCTCCAGAATACCAGCATCCCTAAAACCCAGCTAGGCAACTGGAGGCCCAGCTTACCTGGGGGCTGACACTCAGAATCAGCCCTGACTGTGACAATCAGAGGCCCTGCCACACCAAGACTGGCTAGAATAAAGACTGCAAAGTCCTGCCCAAGAAAAAGAGGCAGCCTCAGGAAAGGGATTGCTGCTAATCTCAAGCACCTGAGTTATACTGAGAGCTATATGAGCTATTAATCCCAAACATATCCTTTTCAAAAGGTACTTCCCACATATTCTTAATCACCCCCCACCTCAATCCACCTAAATACCCAAGACCTTCCCACCCTACACTTGATTTAAAGTCTACTCACTCTCTGGCTACAATGAATTCCCAGTCCTCAATCTAAGTATTCCTTCTTTCCCCAGCCACCTAAACCCTTTCTTTATTCTTTTCTTCCTTCCTTTTTCTTTTTCTTTTTTCCTCCTCCTTTTCTTTTCTTTTTTCCTTTTCTTCCTGTTAAAGCCAACTGGTTCTGGCTGCACCAGGACAAATCAGAGATCATAAAGGGTGAACAGACACCTAAACCCTTTCTTTATCAATATTGATTTCTCTTTGTCTCGTGATGTTCTCCACCCTATTTTTTTTCCCCCTTCTTTCTTTTCTCCATGATAAAGCCCACTGGTCATGGCTCTACCTGGACCAAACAGAGATAATAAAGGGAGAACAGACACTTAAACCCTTTCTTTATTAATATTGATTTCTCTTCGCTTTGTGACTTTCACCCTTTTTCTCTTTCTTTCTTTCTTTTTTTTTTTTTTTTCTCTGCTAAAAGGCCCTCAGGTCCAGGCTCTATCTGGACCAATCAGGGATTATTAAGGGTGAACAGACATCTAAACCCTTTCTTCTTATTACTATTATTTTCATTTTTATTTCTTTTTTCCTTTCGGTTTTTTGTATGTTTGTTTTTTGTTTTTGTTTTTTATTTTTTTCTACTAAAAGACCACAGGTCCAGAATACAACCAGAAAGCCCAAATAAAGGACACACCAAAAACAGCAAGTGGAGAAAATCTGGGAAACTGCAACATTGAACTCCACAAATCTCCTATCACAGAAGGGTCCTATCACAGAAGGCAAGGAAGCAAAGCAGGTAAACCCAATGAAAATAAATAAATAAATAAATAAAAAGCAAGCAAGAACAGACCCCCAAAATGGGGGAAAAAAGAATCAGTCCATCACCAAAAGGAAAGGAAGAATCCCCAGAAAGAACACAAAATGAAACAGAGGCACCTGGACTATCAGATAAGGAATTCAAAAGAATAATGATAGAGAAGCACAGTGAGCTCAGCCACATCGAAGAAAACTGTAAACAACTCCAGGAGATCTACAAAGAACTCCAGGGAAATTACAAAGAACTCCAGGGAAATTAAAAAGAACTCCAGGGGAATTACAAAGAACTCCAGGGAAATTACAAAGAACTCCAGGGAAGTTACAAGGAACTTACTGAGAACTACAATAGCATGAAAAAGGACATGGAAACTATCAATAAGTGCCAGAAGGAAATGAAGAATACAATTTCTGAATTGAAGAATACAGTAAAATGAATCAACAGTAGGCTAGAGGAAGCAGAGGACCAGATCAGCGAGTTGGAGAATAATGTAGACAAATACTCCAAGACAGTACAAGAGAATAAAAAAAGGCTGAATAAGACTGAAAAGAGGTGAAGAGAGCAGCAGGACAACATGAAATGTAACAACATCCATATCATAGGGATACCAGAAGGAGAGGAGAAATAAGGAATGGAAAACCTGTTCAAAAAAGTCATGATAGAAAATTTCCCTAACATGATGAGTGAAAACATTAATCAAGTTCAGGATGCACAGAGGGTCCCAATGAGGATCAATTCAAATAGACCAACAGCAAGGTACATTATTATTAAAAAGGCTAATTTCAGAGACAAAGAGAAAATCCTAAAAGTATCAAGAGAGAAACAACAAATATCATACAAAGGGGCTCCAATAAGGTTATCAAATGATTATTCAACAGAAACAATTCAAGCCAGAAGGGAATGGCAAAAAGTATTTCAAGTAGTGGGAAACAAAGGCATGCAACCAAGAATTCTCGACGCAGCAAGGCTATCATTCAAGGTAGAAGGAGAAATAAGGAGCTTCGAGACAAAAAAAGACTGAAAGAATACATCTCTACCAAACCAGCATTGCAAGAAATGCTAAAGGGTCTGCTATAAAAATAAGTAAACAAATAAAATGAAGAAACAGAGAAAGCCAAACAGGAATACAGACACAAAGGGAGAAAATGGCAATGAATAAGTATTAATCAATAATAACCTTAAATGTAAATGGATTAAAAGCACCAAACAAAAGATATAGGGTAACTGAATTGATAAGACAATATGACCCACATATATGCTGTCTTCAAGAGACCCACCTCAGAACAAAAGATCAACACAGATTGAGAGTGAAGGGATGGAAAACTATATATCAAGCCAATGGACATAAAAAAAAAAAAAAAAAAGCTGGAGTAGCAATGCTGATTTCACATAAAATAGATTTTACAATGAAGGCCATAAAAAGGGACAAAGATGGACATTTCATAATACTTAAGGGAACAATTCATCATGAAGAAATAACTCTGATAAACATATATGCACCCAGCATAGGAGCTCCGAAATATATAAGGAAACTCTTGGAAGACTTTAAGAAAGACATAGATAGCAACACACTAATAGCAGGGGATTTTAATACCCCACTATCACTTATGGACAGATCTTCCAAATAAAAAATCCCCAGAGAAGTTGTGGCATTGAACAACACTCTAGAGGAAATGGACCTAACCTATGTACACAGAGTATTTTACCCCAAAGAAACAAAATACACATTCTTTTCAAATGCACATGGATCATTCTCCAAGATAGACCACATGGTATGTCAAAAGACAAGTCTCCACAAATACAGGAAAACTGAAGTATCTTCTCAGATCACAATGGCTTGAAACTAGAAACCATTCTCAAGGGAAAAAAAACAAAAATTCTCTAACTCATGGAGAATGAATAACATGCTTTTAAGCAATGAAGGGGTCAACAATGAGATCAAAGATGAAATCAAAAAGTTCCTGGAAAGAAATGACAATGAACACACAACAGCCCAAAACCTATGGGATACAGCAAAGACAGTGCTCAGGGGGAAATTTATAGCAATACAGGCCTTCCAAAAAAGGTTACAAGAAGTTTATAAAAACAACCTAACCACAAAGCTGCAAGAACTAGAGGAGCAACAACAAACAAAGCCCAGAGCAAGTAGAAGGAAGGAAATCATCAAGATCAGAGCAGAATTAAATAACTCAGAGATTCAAACTACAATTCGAAGAACCAACAGGTCCAGGAACTGGTTCTTTGAAAAAATAAACAAAATTGAGAAGCCCTTATCCAGACTCATCAAGAAAAAGAGAGAGAGGACCCAAATAAACAGAGTCAGAACTGACAGAGGCGAAATCACAACTGATACCTCAGAAATACAAAAGATTGTAAGAAATTACTACAAACAACTCTATGACAAAAAATATGACAACCTGGATAAAATGGACACATTTCTGGAAATGTATAATCTACCAAAACTAAACCCAGAAGAAGCAGAATGCCTGAATAGGCCAATAACAACTAGTGAAATTAAAGAAGTCATCCAAAATCTCCCAAAGCACAAAAGCCCTGGACCAGATGGCTACACAGGGGAATTTTACCAAACATTTAAAGAAGAACTAACTCCTATCCTCCACAAACTATACCAAAAAATTCAGGAAGGGTTAAGATTCCCAAACTCTTTCTATGAGGCCAATATTATTCTAATCCCAAAACCAGGGCAAGATCCAAGTAAGAAAGAAAGCTACAGGCCAATATCTCTGATGAACATAGATGCTAAAATTCTCAACAAAATATTGGCCAACCGGATTCAGTACATTACAAAGATCATACACCATGATCAAGTGGGTTTCACCCCAGGGATGCAAGAATGGTACAACATTTGTAAATCAATCAATGTAATACACCACATCAACAAATTGAAAGACAAAAACCATATGATCATATCAATAGATGCTGAAAAAGCACTTGATAAAGTGCAGCAACCATTTATGATAAAAACCCTCAGCAAAATGGGAATAGAGGGAGCATACCTCAACATCATAAAGGCCATCTATGAGAAACCTGAAGCCAACATCATACTTAATGGACAAAAACTGAAAGCTTTCCCCCTAAGATCAGGAACGAGACAAAGCTGTCCACTTTCTCCACTTGTATTCAACATTGTCTTGGAAATTCTAGCTATAGCCATCAGAGAAGAAAAAGGAATCAAAGGTATCCAAATAGGAAAGGAGGAAGTCAAACTGTCATTATTTGGAGATGGTATGATAGTGTACATACAAAACCCGATGGGCTCCACCAAAAACTTACTCAATCTAATTAGCAAATTTAGCAAAATTGCTGGGTATAAAGTCAATATCCAGAAATCTAAAGCATTTTTGTATACCAATAATGAAACAACAGAAATAGAAGTGAAAAAACAAATCCCATTAACCATAGCAATAAGAAAAATAAAGTACCTAAGAATAAACTTAACTAAGGATGTAAAAGACCTGTACTCAGAAAACTACAGAACAATGAAGAAAGAAATCAAGGAAGACACAAATGAATGGAAGCATATTCCATGTTCATGGATGGGAGGAATTAACATCATTAAAATGCCCATAGTACTCAAAGCAATATGTAGAATCAATGCAATCCCAATTAAAATACTAATGACAAACTTCACAGAAATAGAAAAAATACTTCAAAAATTTATATGGAGCCAATAATACCCACGAATATCCTCCGCAATCTTGAGAAAGAAGAACAAGGTAGGAGGAATCACAATACCGAACTTCAAACAATACTACAAGGCTACTGTCATCAAAACAGCATGGTACTGGCATTAGAATGGACGTATAGATCAATGGAACAGAATAAAGATCCCAGAAGTTAACCCAGGACTCTATGGTTAACTAATATTTGACAAAAAACATCGAATGGAGTAAAACAGTCTCTTCAGCAAATAGTGTTGGGAGAACTGGACAGCAACATGCAAAAAGTTAAAACTAGACCACCAACTTACACCATACACCTAAATAAACTCAAGATGGATAAAGGATTTAAACATAAGCAGTGCCACCATAAAGGTCCTGGAGAAAAATATAGGCAGTAAACTTTTGGATATCCTACGCAAAATATGTTTACTGATACTTCACCACGGGCAAAGGAAATCAAAGAACGAATCAACAAATGGGACTATATCAAATTGAAAAGTTTCTGTTCAGCTAAAGAAAATATCAGCAAAATTCAAAGGGAACCAACTGTATGGGAAAGCATAATTGCCAATGATACCTCAGACAAGGGTCTGATCTCCAAAATATATAAAGAACTAACACGACTCAACACCAGGGAGACAGACAGCCCAATTAAACAATGGGCAAAGGACCTGAACAGACAACTTACTGAGGAAGATATACAAAGGGCCCAAGGTATATGAAAGAATGCTCAACATCGCTAGTCATCAGAGAGATGCAAATTAAAACCACAATAAGATACCACCTCACACCTGTCAGAATGGCAATCATCAGCAAATCAACAAACAACAAGTGTTGGCAACGTTGCAGGCAAAGGGAACCCTCATACACTGTTGGTGGGAATGTAGGTTGGTGCAGCCACTGTGGAAAACAGTATGGGGTTTCCTTAAAAACTAAAAGTGGAACTGCCTTTTGATCCAGTAATTCCACTACTTGGACTATACCCAGAGAATTCTGAAACACCAATGCATAAGAACCTATGTACACCTATGTTCATAGCAGCACTATTTACAATAGACAAGTGCTGGAAACAGCCTAAGTGCCCACCAGTGGATGATTGGATCAAAAAACTTTGGTACATTTACACAATGGAATTCTATATAGCAGAAAGAAAGAAGGAAGTCTTTCCCTTTGCAACAACATGGATGGAACTGGAGAGTATTATGCTTAGTGAAATAAGCCAGTCAGTGAAGGACAAATATCATATGATCTCACCCATTACGGGATAATAATGAGCTAAACTAACAACAAGCAAAACAGAACCAAATATGTGAATACAATGAATAGGCCTTCAGTAGTCAGGGGGAAAGGGGTTGGGGGGAGAGGTGAGGCAGAGGCAAATAAGGGGAGAAGCTTAGACAAGAACCTAGTATAAAGCAACCATGGACATGGACAACAGGTGTGATTGACTTTGGGGGAAGTGGGTGTTTGGGGAGGGGGACAGAGTGGAGCAAAAAGGGGATGGATGTAATACAACAACAGTAAATTTTTTTAAGTAAAAAAATAGTGAATAAATAGAGAGGAAATTGAAGAAAACAACTACAATATCAATGATACATGAGCAAAAATTAATGAAGGTAGAAAGAGAATAAGAATGAAAAAAGGAAAAAATATTATGAGAAAGCCAAAGGAAAGAAATGTGATTTTGAGAAGGTAGAGAGGGACGTAGTAATAAGGATAAGAAAAAATACAGGGTAAGAAACAACATAGAAATTTTAAATTAAAAAAAAATAGGGCATGAGTAAAGCAAAATAAAGTAGGAGAGTAATACCATAAAATTTGAGATTTGAAACAAAATTATTGAACATCTAGGAATAAGATTGAATAAATGAAACAACAACAACCATATCAACAATAAATGAGAAAAGAGTAATAAATGTGGAAAGAGAATAAATAAATTATAAGAAAAGGAAAATGTGTGCAATAACTAATGGCAAGAAAAGTGGTTTAGAGAGCCTGGAGTGAGCAGAAATTGAAAAGTGTGAAATAGAAAAAGGCATAGAAGGGGAAAAATAAAATTTAAAACAAAAATAAGGAGAGAGAAGAAGAAGCAATTTGGAGTAAGAGAAGGAAGGAGTAAAATATGGGGTTTGAAATAAAACTGAAGTTAAAAATTTAATGAATATGGGTGGGGAGGGGGACAGAGGGGAGAAAAAAGGCAATGGATGTAATACAACAACAATAAAATTTAAAAAAATGAAAGAAAAAAAATTAATGAATAAAATAGGAACACACTTGAAGAAAAAGAAAAAAATGTTAAAAACCTGTGCCAGAGGAGGAAAACACAAATAATAAAGACTAATGTGGAATTGGTTTACACAGAATCTGTGTTTTGCCACTGTCTCCCTTTCTGGATACATTCCTGGTAATGTCAGATAATGTCCTAGTTTATCCCTAGGCAGCCTTTTTTGTGACTGTAAGTGATACACACCTTGTGGCTGTCTCTTTCATACCTAGTTGGTCTTCCCTGTTCTGCCCTGTTGGCTTTCCATCAACACAAGACTAGGAATATAGTTCATCTAATGTCCAAGAGCACTGCAATTACCACCTCCACCTGCCTTCAGATGAGGTCTCTGTTGTGATCAGGAGGGTGGATTCCCTGGGTCACCCCTGGGAGGCACTGTTCAGTCTTCACCCCCTCCCTGCCACATGCATTGGTCTGTTCCAGATTATTTCCTTTAATATATGTATAGTTTCTGGTGAATTAGCTGCCCATTTCTTGTGAGGGGCAAATCTGTATAAAAGGGTTAGTTCTTTCCAGCTTGGTACTAATGGCAGCTCCCTATAAGAGTTGAGGCTGGATGCCATGGCTGATAGCACAGTGGATAAGGTCCCAGCCTGTGAACCCAAAGGCCACTGGTTCGATTCCCCAGCCAGGGCACATAACCAGGTTGCTAAACTGGGTCTCCAGCCAGGTCCGTGGCTGGAGGCAGGTGAAAGGCAACCACCCACAGATATTTCTCTCACTCTCTGCTTCTCTCCCTTCCTCTCTCTCTGAAAATGATGAATAAAATCTTAAAAAAAAAAAAAAAAAAAAAAAGAGTTCAGGCTGGGCATGGCCCTGAACACCCCTTGCTAAGCTTGTCTCTAATCTCTGCTCTGATGGTTTCAGTGTGCCAGGGCATGAAGAAACAGCAAAGCTTGTAGTGTCTGATAGAAGTTCATAAAGGGCCCTTTCAAAGCTTCTCATTCTTTCCCCTGTGGATATTCACTGAGTAGGGGGATCCTGAGCCTGGATCTGCAGAATCTGCATTCCCACAGGTGGGGCTGGAACACACCTGCTTGTGAGGAGACCTGCTTGGCTGCAATGAATCTCAAGTGCTCAGATCCTGGCTGTCCAGTTCCTAGCCTGCCACTGTTGCAGGAAATTCAGAACCCTCCTGCATGCCAGCTGCCATAGATTGGGTTCCACAGTCCCTTAGGCATGCATATATATATATAAAATAAAAAGATAACACAAAAATTGTGCAAGAAATATACATATGTATACACATCATCCTGTATATATATAATATATATATATAATATATATATATTATATATAATTTTGTAGCTTTTTGTATAAGAAGATATAGATATATAAATACACATACCTGTAATTTCTTGTACAATTCTTGTATTGTCCTTGAGATATACATATATACTAAATGTATATATATATATACACACATATATCTACATGTATCATTTTGTAAATAGATGTTTTTAAATTGCCATTACAGTAACTTAAGTGCTTGGTTTTGTGCTAAATTTAGGTATTATTCATTTTATCCTCCAAGTTTGTTTATTTCTCTGGAAGATATTTCTGCTTCTTTTTCAGAATCCTGACAATATATATAAACCAGATCACCTCCCTTTCCTCCAAATATATCATAATTTTATTATTTTCTTCTTTTTGATCCTTCTCTTTTACTCTTAAGGAGCTTTTCTAATTATTCCTCAAAATCATTGATATAATTTTCTATGATATAATAATATACTTTCTCTCTTGGTACCTCTAATGCATGTTATTTTTCTTTTGTTTTTTAAAGATTTTATTTTATTATTTTAAGAAAGAGGGGAAGAGAGAGAGGCAGAGAGGGAGAGAGACATCAACGTATGGTTGCTTTTCACCTGCCTCCAGCCACAGACCTGACTGAAGACCTGGCTTGCAACCTAGTTATGGTGCCCTGGCTGGGAATTGAACCTGCGACCTTTGGGTTCACAGGCCGGCACCTGCATGTTATTTTTCTATTGCATTTTTTTCTCATT
This sequence comes from Noctilio leporinus, assembly GCA_004026585.1. Lineage (NCBI taxonomy): Eukaryota > Metazoa > Chordata > Mammalia > Chiroptera > Noctilionidae > Noctilio > Noctilio leporinus. The sequence goes on from PVIW01005761.1 coordinate 81,337, forward strand.
AGCTCTATTAACTTTTTAATTTTATGCTAATTCTCAAGAAGCCAATTTCATTTCATATACTTTTTTCTCTTATGTAATAAAGTTTAAATTTTATTTTATTGAATATACAACATATGTATTTAAAACCTTGTTTTGTTTACTTGCAGAAACACTTTACATATTTATAACTTACTCTGAAATTTAAGGTCAGTAATTTACTTTCTGTGTGGGGTCATCACCTAAATAATTTTTTCTCTCTTTGTTTATTCTTGAAAGAAAGATAACCTATATGCATCCAATATTTGCTACCTAAATTTGTTCAATCCCTTTGAACCACCTTACAATCACATGAAACACATAGTTTTGTTCTGAAGGTTTCTGTCAATGTTGCCTTCCTGGACTGGGTAGGTATTTTCTTCTGCTTGGAATCTAAGCAGAAGAAAAGAGAAATGAGTGTCTTCATAGGCAATGTGGAACAGGTTATAGCTCTTCTGTGGAAATGGTGAATTATATGATACATTAATTCCCAGAATATACAGCTAACTCAATGCTTCTTATACATCTCTGTCTGACCTTATACCAGGATGTACAAATTATCTTTTTTTTTACTGGTGGCCACCTGAATTTTAGGAAAAAAAAAAAAAAAAAGGACCTTAGACTGTTTATTCCTCTTAATTTTTATTGGTGGAATTTTTTAATAGAATATAACATTTATTTTTTCAGTGATACCGGTTATCTCATAGTCTCAAAAACTGAAGAAAGAGATATTTTGCCAGCTAAGGCTTGGTATCACATAATGTGACTGAAATATTTCTAAAAGCTAAAATAAGAATTTATGCATCCTTAAAGTTTCCCACAGACATTCTTTGATTATAAATAATGAAGAGTTCTTAGTCTAAGAAACACAGCATTATTAAATTATCTTCTGTAATTGAAAAGGAAAGCTATCTGAGTTTCAGGAAGTCCAGAGGAAAATAAAATCACATGATGTAAACTAAACTTATGAATACCATATTTGTGGAATCATTGGACAAAAGAGTTTGTTGGTTTAGTACGAAATAGAACAGGAGCTTGTATTATTGTCTTAAACAGAAGTCTGTTACAATTTGCTGAATTAGATTTAATTTTTAATACCGCACTTCAAAAATGGACTTCCATATTATTTTTTAACGATCATGTGGTTTGAATAAAAAAAAAAAAAAAAAAAAAAAAAAAACATGTCCCCAAGTTTTGTTGCTGGATCATGTTTTAGAAGTACACTGGCAAGAAAGGGGAGCAGCTTAGACAAGAACCTAGTATAAAGGAACCATGGACATGGACAACAGATGGGATTGACTTTGGGGGGAATGGGTGGGTGGGGAGGGGGACAGAGGGGAGCAAAAAAGGGATGGATGTAATACAACAACAATAAAGTTAAAAAAAAAAAAAAGAAGAAGAAGAAGTACACTGGGAGTCTCTTTACCTGTCTGCTAGATATATAGTTCTGCCCTTGATACATCCCTGTGCTGACCAGCACAGCAATGAAATCCAGGAAAGAGCCATAGCATTGTCCTTCACATAGGGAAACAGCATTGAGACTCTGGGGTAAAATGTATTTCACCTTTTCAGTGTCTACATTGATTGCTGGAATGGCCAGCCCTACGATGGTGATGTTAACAAACTGTCTTTCAGAAGTCCTTCTATGACTCCTTCTGTCCTCTTCTAAATAATTTGTGGATGCACATTTCATGAAAGTAGTTGATGGCCCACTGAACTTAGAATCATCTTGAAAGGTCCAGGTATTCACCATCACACCTTTGCAAAACCTCAGATTTCACCTCCCAACTGCACTGATCACAGTGAGCTCATGTGTTCATTGTGGGCAGTTTCTGTTTCTGTCCAAAGAACAGAGACATCTGTAAGTACTGTAGAGTATCCAATTAAAACTCTAAAATCTCAAGTGACCTGGAATAAAAAATATAAATTTCATAAAAATACTAAATAATGCTGGGAATACTGTAAAAATAAAATTTTATAATTTCTCTTAAATGGATAATAGAGAACTTTTATTTCATTTTGTGGAGAGAAATTTTTAACATACACAAGTTTGTCAAATAAAGTTATAACAGAATGAGTTAAGTAATATGAAATAACTCCTGTGTCTCAGTTATAAAAAAGCAAATTCATTCATACTGAATACTTCCTCTAAAGACAGACAGATACTAAAAAGTATTTTCACAATTCAGAATATTGGTTGAGAATATTTAGTTTCAATAATTATAGGCGTTTCAAGTGCTTAGTTGACTCAGGGTCTAAATCCCAGAGGCAGAGCTCAAACATTTAGGTTGAATTCCCTTTGCAAGAACCTCATTGCAGCCCAAGGATGAGTGAGACGTTCTGGAACATGGGTCACAGTCCCCTCACTAATTCTTCCATTGTGCCTTCTGCTCATATAACACTGCCCCCCCCCCCACAGCCTGTCAGTGTTATCAAAATACTCACTACCATTTTTGCAACTTTAATAAATTCAATATGTAGAAGGAGAAAATTACAATCCAAAATACTAAATTGGTATGAAACCAAAATACACAAAGTATACAAAATATCCTACTTACTTTCTTATCAACTTTGTAAAGTACCATCATCAGAATATCAATATGCATAACTGTTCTTGATATAGATTACCAAATGGTTAGCTCCTGTCACTTCATGTTTTTTGTTTGTTTGTTTTTTGTTTTTTTGTCTTTTCAATCATCTCTGTACTTCAGTGGACTTTTCATATGGTCACAACTGGATGAAGAATTTCAAGTTATCTCCCCCATATTGAAATTTGAAAAATTTCTTCTCACAACATTCTTCTTTTACCTCCATTTCAATCATTGCTGAGATAAAACCCCCAAAAATCTATTCATTCATTATTTCATTTTAAGTTTCATGATATTCCAGTTTTCAAATTTTTAAATTATTTTTCAAAGATAGTTCAGAAATATTCTCACCAGAACTTACCACCTACAATTGACTTGTCAATTCCTAACTGTGGTTCAAACCAATGGTTTATTTTTATTATCTGGATTAAATTACATAATATGGAAAAACTGACAGTTTCCATCCTCAAATAGACCCTTAACTTCTAATTGATGGTCTTTTCACTGATTCTAGTTGGTTCAATGTTCTATTGTCCTATGTGGCTAGTCTCAGTCAGTCTCTTCCGCTCAGCCAAGCAAAACCAAATGAACAACAAAAACTGTCCCATAAAAATATGAACACATGAGGGTTCTCTGGTGGCTTGGAGGTGACTGTAGCTGTAGTGAAGCAGGCTCCAGGGAGTCAATATGAAAGAAGGCACCATGGATGATCAGGGCTGCCCCTGGTGTAAGACCTCAAATACTGGAACACCTCCTAGAAGCTGATGGTGACTGTGTATGGACACACATTGTTTGAAAGTTGTGTGGATCTACTATTTGTGAGAGGAGCTGGAAATTGTCCCAAGTGCAGCACTCTTCTTAGAAAGAGCAACTTTAGGGTACAACTCTTTGAAGATCCTGCTGTTGACAAGGAGGTTGCGATTCAGAAAAAGTGCTAAAGTTATGCAATAAAAGAGAAGAAGACTTTTCTAATCTAAGAGAACAAAATAATATTCTGGAAGAAGTGGAAGAAATTGTTTTCAACTTGACCAACAATGTGGATTTGGGCAACACCAAAAAGAAAATGGAAATATTCCAAAAATAAAACAAAGATGTCATTCAGAAAAATAAATTAAAACTGACTCAGGAACAGGAGGAAGATTTAGAGGTAGAATGACAGGAAAATGAACAAACACTCTATACAAAAAGAAGAACTGCAGCAGATTCTGAAGAGGAAGAATAAGTAGGTTCCTTTACATGAACTGGAGAGCTCTGATCTCCCTGTTGCTCTACTTTTGGCTCAGCATAAAGATAGATCTACCCAATTGAAAATGCAACTTGAGAAACCTATAAAACCAGTGACACTTTCCACGGGCATCAAAATGGATCAACATATTTTATTAGCACCTATTAAAAAGCTTGAAGAAGCTCTATATAAATACCAACCACTGCAAGTAGAGATATGTGGACCACCAGTTGCTAGGAAGACTTGGGTATTTAAACCATGTCAGGGAGGCCTCTCCACAGGACCAAGCTGGAGACTATACTTCTTCTCTTGCCTGTCACAGTGGGCTTTTCTGGCAGGCCAGTTAACCTTTGTTTCTCCTTTATAAGATTTGGATTTGGGAGCACAACTCGGGAGCTAGCAAAAGTAAAACAAACTTGTAAAATTGTATCCAGGTTCAGCTGCATAACAACAATACTATCAGAGCAGCTGTGTTAAAGTATTTATGAAGAGACAGTTTCAGAACTAAGGTGAGCAACATAGTGGGTAAATATTTGTGGATAAAGATTTATTTATTACTTATATATTTTTGAGAGGATTGAAGCCGGAAGCCACCTTGGATGGAAGATATGAATAAGTTACCTGTGTATATTTGAGCTTGACAAACTTGTAAAATCTTTTTAAAAATAGAGCTAGAGCTCTGGCTTGTGGCAGGCACAGTGGATAAGATGCTGGCCTACCAACCCAAAGGTTGTTGGTTCAATTCCCAGCAAGAGCACATAACCGAGTTGCAAGCCAGGTCTCCAGCCAGCTCCGTAGCTGGAGGCAGGTGAAAGGCAACCATACATTGATGTCTCTCTCCCTCTCTGCCTCTCTCCTTTCCTTTCTCTATAAAAATAATAAATAAATAATCTTTTTAAAATAAATAAAATAAAAATAAAGCTAGATTTCATGTTAAAAAATATGAACACATGAGACATGCTCAAATCTCACAATCAACCCACATTTTCTTGCACCTGTCTCTATAGTTTCAGAAAAGAAAAAATAGAGGAGCCAAGGAACTTATATGTATGACTCATAGACATGAACTAAGGGAGACATTGCTGGAGTGGAGGGTAGAGGGGGGCAAAAGGGGGAAAATTGTGACAACTGTAATAGCAAAATAAATAAAATATATTCAAAATAAATAAAAACTATGCAGTAGAAAGATTAAAAAATGTACTCTAGCTCAAGCTACAATTTTCTCCACTGCCATTGCCCAGAAAACTATTTTTTTCCTCTGAAAGTTCCCATCTCAGTGTCTTTTCCTGTTCTCACCCTCATTACTTGTTCCTCTCAATCATCCAAAAATATGTTCAGATATTCCCCATTCAAAAGAAAATATCAACATTTAAAATTAACCTTTAAATGGAGAAAAGAGTGGGGAAAAAAAAAAAAAAACATGAAAAACCCTATATCAGCTGGTGACCAGTGTCAGCATCAATGGTCATAACTGGTTGATAGAATGTAACCTTGATATGTTGTTATTAAAACAACACCTTACTGCTGTGATCTGTTATTCCCAAATCCATAAAATCCCAGCCTAATAATGAGAAATTGTACTCCTCAAAACTACAAGTTCATCTAAAATAAGGAAAGTCAGAAAATTTGTCACAGCCACGGGGAGGCTAAATAGGAAAAACAGCTAAATATAATGTGTTATCCTGGATGATATCCTGGAACAGAAAAATGATATTAAGCAAAAACTAAGAAAATCTGAGTAAATAAAAGACTTCATTTGATAAAATATTATCTTAATATGGTTCAATAACATTAATAAGTCACCATAATAATAAAGGATATTAATAATAGGTTAACTTATGTGTACAAGGTATATGAGAATTCTCTGTACTATTTGCACATTTCTTTACATCTAAATTTTTTTCCAAAATAGTAGTTTATTAATAAAACCAAAAGGTAAACCAAGAGTTAGGTAGATGGAAATGAAACACTCACCTGTATTAATAATAAAGATCACATTCACATTAATGATTGCAGCTCAAGTGTGTGGCCATAATATATCTCCTGATTCTAGAATAATGAGTAAAGTGAAGGTTGCAATAGATACACATAGGCTTTTCCACATTGAGGTACTTCTGTAAAACTTTCACAATGGGAGAACAGAGCTGGCTCAACCAGAACTGCTCGCCCTGTCTGAGCAGATGCATCTCCAGTTAGGAGAGTGGGCAGGGGTCTGATCTGCACATGTAAGTCTTCTCCCAAAGGTGGAGAGAGGTGACTTAGCAACAGACAAGGGTTATAGCTAATCAAAGTCTCTTGATACAAAAACAGGACACAGTAGGATTTTCTTCTAAGAGAGAAGACTAATTTCAGAAAAAAAAAAAAAAAGACTCGTAACATGTTCTAGTTACAAGCTGTATATATAAAAACTCAACATTGAGGAGATATAGGTGCTATTGCTTAGGAAGAGGACAGCTGACTTGATAAGTGAACAAAGTGAAAATTACTCTAAATACAGTGTTACTTTTGGAATATAAAGAATACAATCAACACAATAACAAATTTTGCTAAATAGGCTTTTGTTTTTACTTATTTTTATCTCTAGCTTTTATTTAATTTATTGTTGTATCACATACAATTATTTCATTTATTCCCCCATTGCTCACCTCTTCCCCACCCTCCCTATCCCTTCTCCCACAGTCAATCCCCACCTAGTTGTCCTTGTCCATGGGCCTTTCATATTAGCTTCTCACCTAAACCCTTACCCTACTTTCCCCACTCAGCTCATCCCTACTAGTCATTATCATTCTGCTCCTTCCTTTCCCCATATCTGTTTCCTTTCTGCTCATCTGTTTGTTTTGTTTATTAGTTTTCTGTATTTAGTGAGATAATAGGTATTTGTCTTTTGCTGCCTGACTTATTTCACTAAGCAAAATACACTCCAATTGCATTTATGCTATGGCATATGATAGTTCTTTCTTTCTGCTGCATAGTACTCTATTGTGCAAATGTACCAATGTTTTTTGACCCATTCATCCACTGATGGGCACTTAGGCTTTTTCCAGCACTTGGCTATTGTAAATAGTGCTGCTATGAACATAGGCGTACATAGGTTCTTCTGAACTGGTGTTTCAGGGTTCTTCAGGTGTAATGCTAGTAATGGAATCACTGGGTCATAAGGCAGTTCTATTTTTAGTTTTTGAAGAAATTTCATGATGTTTTCCATCGTGGCTGCACCAGTCTGCATTCCCACCAGCAGTGCACTAGGGTTCCATTTTCTTCACATCCTTGCCAGTACTTGATGTTTATTGATATGTTGGTGATAGCCATTCTGACAAGTGTGAGGTGGTATCTCATTGTGGTTTTAATTTGCATCTCTCTGATGGCTAGTGATATTGAGCATTCTTTCATATGCCTTTGGGCCCTTTGTATGTCCTCCTTTCATTAAGGAGTGTCTGTTCAGGTCCTTTGCCCATTTTTTAAATGGTCTGTTTGTCTCCCTGGTGCTGACTTGCATTAGTTCTTTATAGATTTTGGAGATCAGACCCTTGTCTGAGGTATCATTGGCAAATATGTTTTCCCATACAGGTGGTTCCCTTTTAATTTTGCTGGTGTTTTCTTTAGCTGAACAGTTTGATATAGTCTCATTTGTTCATTTGTTCTTTTACTTCCTTTGCCCTTGGAGAAGTATCAGTAAACATATTTCTGCATAGAATATCTAAAATTTTACTGCCTATATTTTTCTCCAGGACCTTTATGGTGGCACTGCTTATGTTTAAGTCATTTATCCATTTTAAGTTTATTCTGGTGTATGGTGGAAGTTGGTGGTCTAGTTTTATATTTTTGCATGTTGCTGTCCAGTTCTTCTAATGCCACTTGAAGAGACTGTTTTTACTCCATTTAATGTTCCTTCTCCTTTTGTTGAATATCAATTGACCATAGAGTCTGGAGTTTATTTCTGGGCTCTCTATTTTGTTCCATTGGTCTCTATTCTGTTCCATTGATCTGTGTGTCCATTATTGTGTCAGTACCAGACTTTTTTGATTAAAATGACTTTGTAACACAGTTTGATTAAAGTATTGTTATTCTTCCTACTTCATTCTTCTATCTCAAGATTGATGTAGATATTTGGGGTCATTTTTGGTTCCATATAAAACTTTTTTTTTTTTTTAATTTTATTGTTGTTGTATTACATCCATCCCCTTTTTGCTCCCCTCTGTCCCCCTCCCCACCCACCCATTCCCACCAAAGTCAATCCCACCTGTTGTCCATGTCCATGGTTCCTTTATACTAGGTTCTTGTCTAAGTTGCTCCCCTTCTTTCCCTCTGCCTCTCCCCTTCCCCCAACCCATATAAAACTTTTAACTATTTGTTCTAGGTCTGTGAAATATGATGTTGGTATTTTAATAGGGATTGTGTTGAATCTATAAATGGCCCCGAGTAGTAGCATGGATATTTTAATGTTAATTCTTCCCATCCATGAACATGGTATACGCTTCCATTTATTTGTATCTTCCTCAATTTCTTTCTTCAGTGTTCTATAATTTTCTGAGTACACATATTTTATTTCTTTGGTTAAATTTAGTCCTAGGTACTTTATTTTTCTTGCTAAAATAAATAGGATTTGCTTTCTAGTTTCTTTCTCTGATGTTTCATTGTTGGTGTATAAAAATGTCTTTTGGTTTCTGGATATTGACAAATTCACTTACTAGGTTGAGTAGTTTTTTGGTGGAGTCTCTAGGGTTTTCTATGTACATTATCTTCTAACATGTCATCTGCAAATGACAGTTTCACTTCCTCTTTTTCAATTTAGAAGACTTTGGTCCCTTTTCTTGTCTTATTACTGTGGCTAGAACTTCCAAAGCAATGTTGAACAGAAGTGAAGAGAGTGGACACCCTTTCCTTGTTCCTAATCTTAAGGGAAAGGTTTTCAGTTATTGCCTATAGAGTATGATGTTGCCTGCAGGTGTCTCATATGTGGCCTTTGTTATGTAGAGGTATTTTCCCTCTATTCCCTTCTTGCTGAGCAGTTTTATTATAAATGGGTGCTGTACATTGTCAGATGCTTTTTTGGCATTTATTGATATTATCATATGATTTTTGTCTTTCATTTTGTTTATGTGGTGTATTAGGTTTATTGATTCTTGAATATTGTACCATCCTTGAATCCCTGGAGTGAAACCCAACTGATCATAATGTATGATTTTTAAAATATATTACTAGAATCAGTTTGTCAGTATTTATTTTTATTTATATTTTTAAGATTTTATTTATTATTTCCAGAGAGAGGGGGAGGGAGAGAGGCAGAGAGGAAAAGAGACATCAATGTATGGTTGCCTTTTACCTACCTTCCACCACAGACCTGGCTGGAGACCTGGCATGCAACCTGGTTATGTGCTCTGGCTGGGGAATTGAATCATTGACCTTTGGGTTTGCAGGTCAGCACCTTATTCACTGTGCCACCAGCCAGGGCCAGTTTGCCAATATTTTGTTGATGATTTTGGAATCTATGTTCATCAAAGATACTGATCTGTAGTTTTCTTTCTTTGCTGTGTCTTGACCAGGTTTTTACATTAGCATAATATTGGCCTCATAGAAAGAGCTTGGGAATTTCCCTCTTCTTGGATTTTTTCAGAATGGTTTAAGAATGATAGGGGTTAATTCTTCCTTAAATGTTTGGTAAATTCACCTGTGTAGCCATCCATTGAGGGACTGTTATGTGCTGGAACTTTTTAAATTACTACTTCAATTCACTAGTTGTTATTGGCTTTCTGCTATTGTTAAGGCTTTCTGCTTCTCCTTGACTCAGTTTTGGTAGATTAAATGTTACAAGAAATTTGTCCATTTCACTCAGGTTGTCAAATTTTTTGTTATATAGCTGTCCCTAGTAATTTCTTACAATCATTTGTGTTTCTGTGGTATCAGTAGTAATATCTCCTCTGTCATCTCTGGTTTTATTTATTTGGACTCTTATTTTCTTGATGAATCTGGTTAATGGCTTGTCATTTTTGTTTATCTTTTCAAAGAACAAACTCCTGGATTTATTGATTCTTTGAATTGTTCTTTTAGTATCTATGTCACTTAATTCTGCTATAATCTTGATACTTTTTTTTTTCCTTCTACTCCCTTTGGGTTTTATTTGTTGTTGCTCCTCTAGTTCTTGTAGCTGTAGGGTTAGGTTTTTTCTTTTAAGATTTTATTTTATTTTTTTAGGTAGAGGGGAAGGGAGAGTGGCAGAGAAGGAGAGAAACATCAATGTATGGTTGCCTTTTTTCACCTGCCTCTGGATATAGACCTGTCTGGAGACTTGGTTATGTACCCTTGTTGGGGAATCCAACCAGCCAACTTTGGGTTCATGGGCAGGCAGCTTATTCACTGTGCCACCAGCCAAGGCTAGGTTAGGTTGTTTACGTGAGCTTCTTCTAAACTTTTTATGTAGGCCTGTATTGATATAAACTTTCCTTTCAGGACTGCCTTAGCTGTGTCCCATAGGCTTTGGGCTGTTGTGTGTTCATTTTCATTTGTTTCCAGAAGATTTTGATTTCTTCCTTGATCTTATTGTTAACGCACTCCTTACTTAAAAGCATGTTATTCAGTCTCCATGAGTTAGAGTGTTTTTGTTTTTGTTCCTTGAGGTTGGTTTCTAGTTTCAAGCCATTGTGATTTGAGAAGATGTTTATTATAATTTCAACTTTGCTTTGTTTGTGGAGGCTTGTCTTGTGACCTACCATGTGGTCTTTCTTTGAGAATGATCCATGTGAATTTGAAAAGAATGTGCATTTTGCTTCTTTGGGGTGAAAGGTTCTGCATATATCAGTTAGGTCCCTTTCCTCTGGAGTGTTGTTCAATGCCACAATATCCTTGATGTTTTCTTTGTTTAGAAGATCTGTCCATGTTGATAATGTGGTATCAAAATCCCCTAATAGGAGAGTGTTGCTGTCTATATACTTCTTGAGGTCCTCTAAGATGTTCCTTATATATTTGGGAGCTCCTATTTTGGTTGCATATATGTTTACCAGAGTTATATATTCTTGATGGATTGTTCCCTTAAGTATTATGAAATGTCCTTATCTCATTTTATGGACTTCATCATAAAATCTATTTTGTCTGAAATAAGTATTGCTACTCCAGGCTTTTTTTTATGTTAGTTTGCTTGATATATCTTTTTACATCTCTTCACTTTCAATCTGTGTCAATTTTTGTTCTGAGGTGGGTCTCTTCAAGATAGTATATACCTGGGTTATGTTTTCTTATCCATTCAGCTACCCTATGTCTTTTGATTGGCACATTTAATCCATTTACATTTAAGGTTATTATTGATTGATACTTATTTATTGCCATTTTCCCACTTTGTACCTGTATTCCTCTCTGTCTCTCTCTCTGTTTCTTAATTCTTATTTTTTTTCAAAGCAGACCCTTTAACATTTCTTATAATGCTGGCTTGGTAGCATATTCTTTTAGCCTTCTTTTGTCTGGGAAACTCCTTATTTCTCCTTCCATTTTGAGTGAAAGCCTTGCTGGGTAGAGTATTCCTGGATGCAGGCCATTGTTTTCCATTGCTTGGAATATTTTTTGCCATTCCCTTCTGGCTTGTATTGTTTCTGTTGAATAGTAATTTCATACCCTTGTTGGTGCCCCCTTATATGGTATTTGCTGTTTCTCTCTTGATGCTTTTAGGATTTTCTCTTTGTCTTTGAAATTTGCCATTTTAAGTATAATGTGTCTTGGAGTGGGTCTATTTGGATTCATCCTCATTGGGACCTTCTGTGCTTCCTGAACTTGAGTAATGTTTTCACTCATCATGTTAGGGAAGTTTTCTATCATTACTTTTTGGACAGGTTTTCCATTCCTTGTTTCTCTTCTCCTTCTGGTATCTCTATGGCATGGATATTATTGGTTTGATGATGTCCTGTAGCTCTTTTAAAGCCTCTTCATTCTTGTTTAACGTTTTTTCATTCTGTTGCAGCACTGTCTTAGAATATTTTTCTACTTTGCCCTCTGCTTCAACTAGCCTGCTGTTGATTTCTTCTACTGTATTCTTCAATTCAGAAATTGTATTCTTCATTTCCTCCTGGCTCTTATTGGTTTTTCTATATCCTTTCCAATGCTGGTGTTGTTCTCAGTAAATGTCTTGTAGCTTCCCTGGAGTTCTGGTAGTTTCCCTGGAGTTGTTTGTAGTTTTCTTTGAGCTGGCTGAGCTCATTGAGCTTCTTTATCATCATTATTTTGAATTTTACATCTGGTCATTTGCTTGCCTCTATTTCATTTAGTGGTCTTTCTGGGGATTCCTTCTTTCCTCTTAGTGATGGACTGTTTCTTTTTCTCCCCATTTTTAGGTTTTGTTGTAATCCAATCAGACTGTGATCAGCTGCCAGGCTAAGTATTTGCTAGGCTGGAAGGATTAATTTAGTTGTAATCCTATCAATCTGTGATCCACTGCCAAGCTGGGATGCAGGTTTGGGAGACAGATCAATTCAATTGTAAATAAATAAATCAGCTATCAAACTCAGGCCCTGCTGGGCTTAACAGAGAGGTTAAATTGTAATCCAGTGGATCAGCTGCCAGTTCAGGTGCTGCTTGGAGGGGCAGATTCTGATATAAATCAATGAATCTGTGATTAGCCACCAGCTCAGTCACCATTGGGTTAGGCAGCAAAGTCCAATTGTAATCCAATGAATCTGTGATCTACCACCAGGCTCACTAGCTGTTGGGCTTGAGAGCAAGGTTCAATTTTAATCCAAATAATCTGTGATTAGCCATTAGGCTTAGGTGGCACTGGGCTCAACTGACATTCTATTTTAATCCAATGAATCTGTGATCAACTGCTAGGCTAAGGGGTCTCTGGGATTAACTGAAAGATTCAATTTTAATCCAATTAGTCTGTAATCTGCCATCAGGCCCACTGGGTGGGACAAACCACTGGATGGGACAAACCAACTCAGTTGTGAACCAATGAATCCATGATCAGCCACCAGGCTTGCATGCTACTGTGCAGGGCTGACTAACGGACTCAGCTATAAGTCAGAGTTTGTAATCAGCCTCTAGGCCCAGGCACTGCTAAGTGAGAAGGATTGACTCAGTTGCAAAGCAATGAGTCCAAAATCAGCCACCAGCATCATAACACCACTGTGTGGGGCTATCTGACTGACCTAGCTATTAGTCATAGTGTTTGTAATCAGCCGCCAGGCCCAGGTGCTGTTGGGAAACAGATACCTATTCAGATGCCAAGTATTGTCTCAGACAGGGCAGGGCCGGAGAGGTTTATTTAGATATAAAGCAAAGAATTGTTATCAGACACTAGACTCAGGCAATGCTGGGTAGGGCAGATTGCTTCCAGTGGGTGAGGCTATGAGGACCCCTCATAAGGAAGCAGATTGGTGCAGCGTAGTCTGCCTGAGGTGTGGGCAATGAGTCAGCACTAGGATCCCCACAGCCACTTTCCCACTTCTCTCTTCCAATCCATCACTGCAAACTCTTCCCGTGCATCTCCAGTTGACTTTGCCATCCCTCTGCTGGCACCCAGGGTAGGTGGGTGCCAATGTATTTTCATTGTGGTCACCTTAATAGTTCTCTGTCTCTCACACTCTCTGAGGCCAGCAAACCCCACAGCTTTCTGCACTTCTCAGCTGTATGCTGCTCTACTCTTTGCTGTGTTGCTGTAGGCTAGGACACCCAGCTGGGGGACCACAACCCACCTTTCTCAAGTGGAGCCCCTAGCTCCATTCCTTTAGCTGCTGCATCCAGTGAGGGCACAGGTAGCCCTCTCATGTTTCTGGGATTCCTACCAGTCATGTTGTGATGAAGGGCCTCTTCTGTTCTGTCCATGGTTATAAGACTTCTTCCAGCTGGTGTTCTGTTGGTAATTCCAGATGACCTTTTTTCTCAAAACAAGTAATTCCAGATGCAATCTTGGAGGAGATTGGTATAGCTCCACTTACTCCTCCACCATCCCATCTTGCCATAACTCCTCTCTATTTCACTTACCAGTCTTTCTGGGGATTCTTTCTTTCATTCTGGGGAGGGATTGTTTCTATTTATCCCCATTTTAGGTGTCTCTTCTTGCTTGTTTTTGTTTCTTAGATTAATCTAGTTTAACTCCCTGCCTTCATGGAGTTATCTTCTATGGTAGGATTCCTGTGGGATTCAGAGGTGCAGTCTCCTAGATTTTCTCAAGTTGCTGCTCTTGGGATGCCCTTTACACCATTTGAGCTATCTGTTTGTATTTTGGATTTGGCTGATGTTTTGCTCTTTATTGAGTCCTCTCTGGCTAGCTGATTGAGAGGCGCTTCTTCTACCATGTCTCATATACTGTTATTGAACTGCTACTAAAACAGAACCACCAGTGCAGGCAAAATGACCACATATTCAAAGATATCCTCTACCTCAATCACACTTTCAACTGCAAATGTGCCAAGCAAAATACCTACACTCTCAAAGTATCCTGCACCTCTACTCACATTCTCAGCCTTTATTTTTAAGGTTTTATTTATTATTTTTAGAGAAAGAGGTAGGGAGAGAGGCAGAGAGGGAGAGAAACATCAATGTATGGTTGCCTCTCACCTACCTCCAGCCATGGGCTTGGCTGGAGACCTGGCTTGCAACCTGGTTATGTGTGCCCTTCCTGGGAATCGAACCAGTGACCTTTTGGCTTGCAGGCTGGTACTTTATCCACTGTGCCACCAGCCAGAGCTTCATTCTCAGTCTTAAATGAGCCAATATTAATAAGGATATACAGAGATGAAGACTATTATAAGAGAGGAAAAACAACTGAGTTGACTAATTGAATTATAAATTATTTTTGACAGGTGAGTGGGAGGAGTGACTAATGATGGTAACTAGTACTGGAAAGGTGATGAGAGAAAGAAAAATTTATATCATATATGTAAGTGGAGGAAGGAATCAGAATGAAGTAAGAAAGGGCAGGTATACAGCAATAAGCCTAAACAGAAATATATATTTTACACGCACATACACACGTGCGTGTGTGCACACCCCCCCCATATGTGTATATGTGTGTATACATGTATGCATATATACACACATATATATTTATAGGTACTATGTGAGAGAACAAACACACATACATAAAAGCAAGAAGTTGAATTAGAAAAGAAGAGAAAATAAAGAAAAAAGGAAAACCAAATTAATGAATAAGCTTCACTACAGCACTATCAACAACGTATGAGCTATTCTTACTATAGGTGGGTTGGGAGTGTGAGGCTAAAATGAGAGAAGGAGAAGCTTAAGAGATGTGTGGAGGAAAGGAAAATGATTTTGAGGTGATTTAGGGGGAAAAATATTAAGAGTGAGGAGTTAGGTCCAGCCTATGACAGGGAAAATTTCTAATTGAAAATGAAAGATAGGAAAGGCATAAGTGGAGTAGGAGAGGGGGATGCTAAGATATGATATCTGAAATACCAGAATAGTGAAGATCTATAAATAAGTTTGCAAAAATGCCACATATAACTCCCTATTCACACTCAAGGAGCACTGATTAGTCAAGGTGGAGTGAGAACAAGTGTATTTTATGAACAGGAGAGAGAGAGAGAGAGAGAGAGAGAGAGAGAGAGAGAGAGAGAGATTAATACTGAGCCAAAAAGTGGTTTTGAGAGGCTAGAGAGGGGAGAACTAATTAGAGTGGAGATTAGAAATGTGTTGTAGCAGGAGAGAAAACAGAATTTAAAACAAAGTTAAGAAGAGGAAATTGGGTGGTAAAATAGAGTGAGAGAAGGGAGGTGTAAAATATGAGATTTGAGACATACTGTAATATAATATAAACACTGGTTACTTAAAATGCACTTCTTGTGAGGACAAGAAATGAATGTTAAAAAGGATATGGTGGGGATTCATAAATCATGTAAAAGATTGTGGTGATATATATATCACCATAATATGTAGGGTAATTTTTCTCTTTTTCGTTTCTGGCTTTGCCCCTGGTGATGCCAGATCATACCCCAGGCTGGGCCTAGACAGGCTACTTTCAATTAGCAGTGTTTTATTTCCTGTGTCTGCCTCTTTTCTTTGATAAAGTCTCTCTGTAATCCAGTCAGGTTTAAGTGCCTTGGGGTGGGTCTGAACAATTTTCAATCTGTCACAGTCAGGGCCGGACAAGGATGCCATACCCCTGTTCCCACTGCATCTCTGGCTGGAGGACTTTGCAGGCTGAGGTGCTCCTGTTTGTCTCATGCTGCCACTGGCTATTCTCCCACTGTCTCTTCCAAACTCACACAGTTCCTCCCATCAATTGCTGCAATATGGATCCCTTGCAGGAGCACAATTCTCCAGTCATCCGGAGTTTGCCCTAGCTATCCACACAATCTGCTGCTCAAATATTCAGTCAATGAGATGGTCTGAAGCTGTCTTAACATAAAGCCACCCTGGTGACTCTGTAGAAACTGCTGGCCAGTGGGCCACATTCTGTGAACTTGGGTCACATCAACTCACAGCCCTCTCAAATCTCTGGACCAGTTGCACCAGAATCCACATGCTTCCATCACAAACTCCCTGCAACTTTCACTTGTTCTACATTCCTTGCCCTCTCTTCTAGCTGCTCCGAAACCAGAGCAAGGAAACAGCACTGCCCACTATTCTGCTACCATCTTTACTTTTCACAAATGGGCTTTTCAACAGTAAGTTTAATTCTTCCTCATTACTCCTAATTAAACTTCTAGAAATTATGAGTTGATGGCTCAATGGAAATGAACTCTTCTCACCAGCGTAAATTCATTGACAGGTCTTTTAACTTAATTTTTTAGTAGAATTGTTTCATATCTGAGCAGGGTTAACTAGCCATCATTTTTCCTGGGCTTTATTTTGGATCTGTCATTGTCATTATGATTTAATCTAAATGACCTTTCATGTGTTTCAGTGCCTTTTACATTGTTGATGCAGTCTAATTTGCCAATTTTAAAATTCCAGAGTCTCTCCATAGGGCATGAAAATATTATTCATTCAAATTTGTTATTTGTCACCATTCTAGTAGGAAAAAACAAAACAAAACAGAACCACTGAATATGTATTTCTTTCTGTTGACTTTGGTGAATTTATGGTAGACTCCCAATTTCCTCAGCCAGATCCGTTCTTCTTTTCATTTATTCTCCAAAGTCCAAATACAGTGCCCATATGTCTCACAAATCACTTTTCCCAATGACACTGTGACTTACATTATTCACAGACTTGGCACTACTTCCTTTAATAGCTCCCTTATCAATTATTGTGATGATATTTTCCTATAACTATACCACCAAAAACAGATAGAGTAAAATTATTTAAAATAATGATGCATTTAACATACTGTTACTATTATTACTAGGAAGCTAGTTTCTCAGTAAAACTTGATAAATTAAGTGAAGATTTATCCTATGTGTCTATATGCTGAGGCAACAAATACCTTTAAAGTATTGAATTTAGAAGAATATAATCAGAAAGGCAGACTTCTCTCCAAACACCTAAAAAATGCTCCAGGTTTACCTGTAATAGGCAAATCTGTCTAGTTTCTCAATGTCAATCTTCACATTTGAACTGGAGTGATCCCGGTACTCTTACCATATTTTAAAAAAATTAGAATAATTTATTATTGCTCTTAGATGAAGCCTAGCATACTATCTCACACTGTGCTCTCCATGTGCTTTTTTGGGTTGTCCCATGCACTTTCTTCAGCTACTAAACATCTGGTACTCCCTGCCATAAGACCTTGACATATATGTTCTCTTCCTGGGAAGTTTTTCCTTTGCCACCACCACTTATGCAAGATTACCTTCTTTTTCTTCAGCTCTAGTTCAAATTTCAGGGTTATATATATTATGCTTAAATAGTTTTATTGCCCCATTACATGTTCTTACATGTTCTTACATGTAATGTAAGTGAAAGGTGGCTTGAGGGCCAGTAGAAATAAGATATCAAGATGGAGAGATGAAGAAACACATGAATCTTTATGGCAATGTGGTTTTGGTATTGTATGTTGGAGCAGTGGTCAAATTAAAGAGTTTTGAAATATGCATAGAAAAAGAATAGAACTGAGGACTCAATATTTCACTTGGAAATTTTTGTTTGTTTGTTTTTGTCTGTTGACCTTATCTTGTACAAAGGGTTCACTCTGCTTTACATCATTACAATGTGAAAATATTTCCAAAGTGCAGAGACAGGCTGGCTCTGCATGACCACAGGAAACTTTCACTAGAGTGACATTGGCATTTAATGCTTGTTAATTTTGTTTCTGATGATTTGTGTTCTTGTATCATGGATCATATGCCCTCAACAAAGAATTTACAGCATGTTCTCTGAGGACAATTGGGCTGCATTGCCCTCTGAATATGTAGTACTTGGAGGACAGGCTACTCTGTCACTGACTGATTAACATGTCATCTTTGCACTCAAAATTGAGATCCTGTGAGTGAGAGAGAATCTATTGCCAAACCACACAGATACTGTTACCATCAAAGAAAAATACATTCCTTCTGAACCACATGCCTCTCCATTTCTTATAGGCAATTCAACTTCATTATAATTTCATTATAATTTTAAAAGACCACTGTTGTATATGTGATTTGTTGTTGCCTCAAACATCATTATGTGGAGCATGGCTGTGATTCATAACTAATCTAAGAAAAAGGAAAAGCTAAGACCATGGATCCACTGTAATATTTTTATGCAACTTTGATTTTAGCTCATTTGTTGTAGCTAAGTCATTTACTCAATAGACAGAGTGGGGCAGATGAATTCCTCTCAACCCACTGCTCACGATCTTGGCTCAGTATTAATTATATAGGGTCATTCTGCATATACCAGTAAGTCATAGGGAGAAAATCTGTGCATGTAGGCTGCATAATGTATGATAAGGAATGGTACAGTATGAAAGGAGTTATCTGAATTCATCTTTTACTTATGGGCTGAAAATATGCCAAATTCTAGCTGGATGACAACTAATGAGTCATGCTACCTGAGTTTTTTTTTTCTTTTTATTGTTGTTGTATTACATCCATTGCCTTTTTGCTCCCCTCCGTCCCCCTCCCCATCCACCCATCCCCCCCCAAAGTCAATCCCACCTGTTGCCCATGTCCATGGTTCCTTTATACTAGGTTCTTCTCTAAGCTGCTCCCCTTCCCTGCCTCTGCCTCCCCCATCCCCCCAACCCCTTTCCCCCTGACCACTGAAGGCCTATTCACTGTATTCATATATTTG
>PVIW01005762.1:0-100009 GCA_004026585.1 Noctilio leporinus
TTTCCCCCTGACCACTGAAGGCCTATTCCTTGTATTCATATACTTGGTTCTGTTTTGCTTGTTGTTAGTTTTGCTCATTATTGTCCCGTAATGGGTGAGATCATATGATATTTGTCCTTCACTGACTGGCTTATTTCATTAAGCATAATACTCTCCAGTTCCATCCATGTTGTTGCAAAGGGTACAAGTTCCTTCTTTCATTCTGCTATATAGAATTCCATTGTGTAAATGTACCAAAGTTTTTTGATCCAATCATCCACTGATGGGCACTTAGGCTGTTTCCAGCACTTGGCTAGTGTAAATAGTGCCGCTATGAACATAGGTGTGCATAGGTTCTTATGAATTGGTGTTTCAGGATTCTTTGGGTATAGTCCAAGTAGTGGAATTGCTGGATCGAAAGGCAGTTCCATTTTTAGTTTTTTAAGGAATCCCCATACTGTTTTCCACAGTGGCTGCACCAGCCTACATTCCCACCAACAGTGTATGAGGGTTCCCTTATTTCACTATTTCTTAAAGTCCCAAGGAGGCGGGTATGAGAGGATTGCACTGCAATATGCACTTTTGAAACCCATGATTCCTTCACCTCATTCACTCACCAGTATATTTATCTAGCAAACATTTTAAAAGAAACTAATAAAAGCTACTTGCTATGGAAGATATTAACATGTATAAGAAATTTTTTATCATTCTTTAATGAGAATGTATCAAAATAGTTGCAAATGATATTTGCTGTGTGCTTGATACCTTTAGTCATGAGTTGGTGGCATATCAGTCCCTCAGCTTTCCTCAGAAGAAGATAAATCTGTCTTCTCCTGTCAGATGTGGAGCCACATCAGAATGACTAATGAAATAGTTATAGATAAGTGTTTTTGATGTTCATAAATTTAAGTTAGATACAAGTTTCAAATTGTACTCATGGAAAACTTATTACATACACCTTATAGTATACCCTTACACTATAATGAGTACAATCTTTGTTCATGAATGGAAGTTGTAAGTTACTCAGGGTCACATAAGAAACTACAGAATATACTTTAAAAGGACAACATTTGAGAAAAGGATATATGACTGTCATGCTAGTTCCATAAGGACGTGGATCTTTGTCTTGGTCCCCTTTTGTATCTTTAACACCTGAATACTTTAACAGAAATTATTTTGACTTTTCTTAATTGCCTGACACATTTAAAAAAATGCTTTGTATCACAAAACCCAGATTCATTCAACATATGAAATTCAAAGTGAATATATACCAGGTTGTTGCAAAATATGGAATGATTTATGTCTATTCAGCACTTGCACTTAAGTAATAGACATCTAATATCAGAATATTATATGCATATCATGACTTTTATTTTAATGTAAATATATTTAATGAGTACAGGCTGCATTATATTAATCATAATAATTTTGCTTGAGTTATTTCACAGTGAAACCAAATGAATTATTAGATCTTCAATAAATGCATTTATAAACATTTTTTCATAATGTAGAATGCTCTGATGGTGATTTCATTTTCATTTTGCTAGAAAGAAGTATTATAAAAATAACTTTGAAATCCTTTTAAATAATGGATACAACCTTCTCCAGAATCAACAGGTTTTCTTTCTTTCAGAGAGTTATCTAAAAGGCTTATTTCCCAGGTAAGCAGTATCTAATCAAACCCATTATATATGAAAAGTTAAAAGGAAAATGTACCTGACAAGAAGTGAATGTCTTGAAAGGGAATCATCTGAAACCAATACTGGCTGATAATATGGGACTAGGAGACCACACAACAAGGTGGCAACATATAAGGACTATAGTCCAAAATAAAACCCTGTGACCAAAATTAGCACCCAGAGAAGGTGGTTTTGTACAGACATATGGTCACTTGTATATGAAAGAATTATAGCCTTAGGAAATGATATTATCACTTGCAGGAAAGCTAATGAACCACTAAGTAGCAACTGCTGCTGTGTTCTATTTGTAGTTTTCCTCAATCTAATGATTAACTTATCACCCTGGCCTCTGTGGCTCAGTTGGTTGGAGTGCTGTCAGGTGCACCAAAATGTTGCTGGTTCTATACCAAGCCAGGGCACATATCTGGGCTGCTGGTTACATCCAGGGTCTGGGAACCTACAAGAGGCAACCTATTGGCTGTTTCTCTCTTTCTCCTCCCTAACTTATTCTCTGAAAGCATATATATCCTTGGATGAGGATAAGAAAAAGATTTAGATTAATTTATCTATTCATTGTTACTCAGAAAACATAGGAAATAAAGTGCAAGCAGTATGCTTATTTGCAGAAAATCTCTCTCCCCTCTCTTCTTTCTCTCTCTCTCCAACCCCCGCCCAGAGGGCTCTCTGGCCAAGTTACTTGTTTAATTCTCTGAAGTGAACTGCAGAATTTTAAAAATCCATTTAGAATAATCAGTAATTATATAATAAACATAATTTATGTCAAAATCCAATCTTCAGATGAGTGTTCAATGAAATATTTTTTTCTTGTCTTTCACCATTTTAAACATATTTAAAACATAGAGCCCAACTTTTACATGAAGTTGAAGCATATAAATTTCCTAAATGAGTGACCAGGAAGGTATATGGCTTCCTAGGCTTCCTAACGTCTTCAAACTTTTTTTAAAAGATGGTTACAAGATACACACACACACACACACACACACACACACACATATATATATATATATATATACCATATATACATATATCTATTTGGCAATTTATCTGGTATTTTAGGTGATGGCTAGAAATAAGGGGGAAATCCCCTTTATTTCCAATATGAACTTTAGGTAATTAATTGTAAGGCATTTGAGAGTCAAGAGATGGAAATCAGTATAAAGGGCTGTTTTAATCATAATAATATTCATTTATATTCTGGTGATACCTCACTGCTTTTTAAGCTGCTTCAAGTATAGTTACTTTTGTTTCAAAAATCTATATAATGGAGAACACTTAACCACTTAGGAGGGGTGGACAAAAAATAGCCAACCCATGGTCAAATTCGGTCACTGCTTTCTGGGAGCAAGATGATCATATTTCCTTCTTTATGATTGAGACAACAATTGACAATGATCACAGATTCCTATTTTTTTTTTTAATTTAGCCAACTAAGTAGTTTCTAATAATTAACATCTGTTCTGAAAGTTAATTATTAAATAGAATGCACAGATAATTTTTACAAAGAAAAGAAAAGATAAAATGCTTTGTAAATTGTATACTTTTGTTGTTGATATATTTTTTGTGGGGATATAAAATGGACAAGGCTCACACGTCTATGATTCATGATTCATGCCATTTAAAGAAATTTTAGGGTTTTTAGATAACAAAAAAAAAAAAAAAAAAAAAGGATGGCTTAAACATCCTGAGGCAAAAGAGACTTTTTGGAGAGTTCTATTGTAAATAATAAATGTGGATAAAAAACTGTGTCTTAAAAGAGTAAGGAGTTTTACTGCTCTTGTTAGACAAGTACTGCTGCTTTTGTATGATATGAGAAAGTGGTACTTAACACCAATTAATGAATTATTTTATAAACAAAGTAAAGGAATTAGACTAAATGTTTACTAAATACATTTTTAATGTTTGCATCAATAAATTCTGTTCTTATTCTAAGTTCATGTTGCCCAAATTTTTACTATCACATAATTTTGCAAAGTATATGAAAATTTTAAGAGGCTCTAACTACTGTTTCTAACTGAATTTTACAATCATATGCTAAACAACATTGCTACCTGTTAATAATCTCTTATCATTTGTGTCTACATGTTGAACGCACACTGTTCTTCAAATTAAAATAAAATCATTTCAAATAAAAATTCTACAAACATAAACTGCTTTAGATTGGTAGAAAAATAAACTCATACAGACAACGACAGTATGATGATTACCCAAGGAAAAGAAGTGCAGGGAAGTAGAAGAGGGTAAATGGGGGATAAATGGTAACAGAAGGAAACTTGACCTTGTGTGGTGACCATACAATAAAATATACAGATGATGTATGATAGAATTGTACACTTGAAACCTGTATAATTTCATTGACCAATGTCACCCTAATAAATTCAATTAAAATAATAAATAAATAAATACATAGATAAGTAAACAAAGCTCAGATGACCTTTGCCATTGCTGATTTAACACAATACTTCAAAGAACATCAAGACTAACCTTTCTGTACCACATCTCATGGCTGTATTTCTCACAAGAAACTAATTAACTTAAGTCCCATTGTACTAGGAATTTGGGAGAGTGGGAAGGAAAAATGTTTGGTATAACAAAGGATTTTTTTAAATGGGGGGGTATGTAAATAACTATCTGAAAACAGATATTCTTACTAAAACCTTTTTAACATTCATCTCACCTGAACTTCAGTATCTTCAGGTTTTTTCTTCCTCTCAAAGTGTGAGTATGGTACTTGAGAGGTTATTTTGGCATATTTTAGAAGTCAGAAAAGAATGATTATCAAATTTAACAAAGAGGAAGTTGAAAAGTGAACATTAAATAACAGCACAGAAAAGTTTTTAGTTAAAAAGTAAACATTAAATAACAATTTTGAAAGTGGATATATTGAATCATTTGAACTATTCTTATCAAGCTCTCTCTTTTCATTCTATTCTAATGATTCATGATTTATAAAGAAGTAGAATAATTCATTACTCACTGTAAGTAATGACTATGATTATTCTTTATTTTTCCTTTTGGTCCTCATGTGCACCAGAACATAATGACCACATCAGATATGAACAAATAATTCTCACAAATCATCAAACATCCCTGTAGCACCGATCAAAATCTCTCTCTCTCCCTCTCTCTCTCTCTCTCTCTCTCTCTCTCTCTCTCTATCAAATCAATTTAAAAAATCTTCATGTGAGGACTTTTTAAAAATTCCATTGTTTTCTTAGGTCACCTATCTTTGTTTCACCATCATAACACCTAGTCTTGGTCTTTTTCATTTTAAATTACATTTATTTATGTTGGTGTCTCCATAATTTTGTCACTCTGTTTCCTGATTTTAAATATTACATTATTGGATACCTGATGAAATATATAAATAGATTACTTATGTAATCATTTTGGACCATGAGCATAATTTCATTTGAAAAATCCCAAATCACCCATATAAATACTGCTTTTATTTTGTTTTGTTTTTTATGACACAAAAGATTTTCTTCTAATTATAGCTTCTTAATATATTTATTTAACAATCATGGAAATTTAGAAACTAGCAAATACATCCTGTCCTGGCCTTTTGGTGTTCAGTGTGTCAAAGGGATTACTCAATTAATTAAATCACTAAATATGCATATGTGTCAGACATTGTCACAGTGGCTGGCATGTGCAAAAAGAGTATTATGCAACTCTTTCCTTTAAGAAATGTTAGTCTGATATTCAATACTTGAGTTGTGTGCTAATTATTTGGTTGGGTTTTTTTTTTTTTTTTTTACCTAATCATGATAGGATTGAGAGATTAAAAGGACATGGATAGCGCTGCAAGCAGATAAGCAGCATAACAACAGGTGCATGACAGGCAAACCCCTGGCACACAGGAACCGAGGTACAACTGGCTGGCTTGACAGAGGCTGGCTGGAAAGTTAGGTAGGAGCTAACTGTATATGAGGGCACCTTTAATAACACATTAAAGAGTTGAGATTCTTGTCAGATAATAAAAAGGAGAATGAATAGGAAGAAATCAACTAGAACAAAGTTTAAAAATATTAATCTAACATATTGGCTGATTGGATATGGGATGCAGGGAGAGGGAGAGGTGTAAGACAAGTCCCAGGTATATGATGTAGATGATTAGGAAAATGATGATGCCATTTGGAATTACTAATTAAATGAGGAAACCTTACTTTCAGGGAAGATGTTGACTTTAGTTTTGGGCATGTTCAACTTGAGTTTTCCATAAGAACTAAAAACAAAAATAACCCACAGATGTTTGACAAAAAGTTTACATTCCTGAGTGAAATACAAGTGCACCGACTCTTGTATTTAGGGACAGACTTGACAGGGTTCTAATGCCCTCTCTCTTTTCTAATAGTTGAATAGGTCAGTATTGTCCTCTGAGCTTGTGTTTTTCTGCAAGGAAAGATACAAAGATGGCTTTATATTTTCTCTTCCATTATGTAATTGTTGGGTTGACCAAAATGTCAATTTAGTTTTATTTATTAAAAAATACAAATGTTTATTTTCACCAATAACTTTATTGATTTGGATATTTTGAGTATGTCAGCTATCTCCTGCCATTGGCTTCTCGTGGGTAGAGGCTAGAGGTGCTACTAAACATCTTCCAATGCATAAGATAGCCCCACAGCAAAGAATTATTTGGCCAAAAATGTCAATAGTACCGAGGAACTTGACAAATCATTTCTGACACATTCAATCAGTCACAGTACCTTCTCCATATGCTACACAAATCTTTTGTTATGTGTAGTTCAGTTGAGTTTTTACCTTTCCTGAAAAACAAAGCACAGTATGCCAAAATGGTGCATATCTTCTTCCATCTTCAATTTTAAAATGGCTGCATGAAAATTTACCAATTTTGATGTTTTTTTAAATGCACACTGATATGAAAGCTGTCACAACACAATCTAACAAAATTGTTCAAATTAAGTTAAAGACAACTAAGCACTACCAGAGACATCTTATGGAAAAAATGTAATGGACATTTTGGCCAACCCAATAGAAAATTAGTTGTAGGAAATGACTTTGTAGGCTTTTTCATACCATGTTCATAGAATAAAAACATTACATAAATATCATGTTCAAGTATAAAAAGACTAAACTGATGTCAGTTGTAATAGATAAGACTCAGTTTATAAATCTACTCTTAGAATAAAGAACATGTACTTGTAAAAATCATGTCATGATCTGATACTCAAGAAAAAATAGCCATTATTGATTCCAGCTTCTATTTCTAGATGTGTATAATTTATCAGTGCTACTCAAATGGTCATAATAAAAGCATAACTCATAATTAGGTTTTTCAATATAACATTTTCATGTACATTGCTGCTACATAATTTACCAATATATAATATTATGCTAATGCAATTTACATGTACAACCTGCTTATTTTATTAAGTGTATTGAAATAATCAAACTATTAGCCATTTAAATTAGATTGCTGTTTTGACTTAACTAGCTCATCAATAAAATAAAATTCCTGAAAGCAATAATTTAGGGGAGAATTTTGTGTTGGAAAAGAAATAAAGAGTGAAAGTCAAGAGACATAGAGATACTATATAGTAGAATATCTAAAATATTCAACTAAAATGTTAGAAACCAAATAATTCAATAATTTGACTAGTTGCACAGGTAATATAAATATAGTTTTCTTTTTTTAAAGATTTTATTTATTATTTTTAAAGAAAGGGGTAGGGAGAGAGGAAAAGAGGCATCAATGTATAGTTGCCTTTCACCTGCCTCCAGCTAAGGACCTGGCTTGCAACCTGGTTATGTGCCCTGGCTGGGAACCAAACCAGTGACCTTTGGGTTCGCAGGCTGGCGCCTTATCCACTGTGCCACCAGCCAGGGCAATATAATTTTCTTACATACAATTTAATTACAATGTGATCACAAATTATAAAGACCAAGAAAGTAACTATGTAGTATGACAAAAACTAAATTTAAAATTAAAGAATACATTTATAGGAATAACTATATTAAGATGTGTTAGGGTATGTTTATTCCAAAAATATTTATTGAGGATCAATGGATATCATTATAGGTTCTAGTACAATTGCAGTAAACAAAACAAAAAATTTTTTTACTATCATGGAACTTAATTTCATCAGAGGAGTTACACAATAAGCAACACATGACTATACATTATGTCAGGAGTGATAAGTGTTATAAAGACAATTAAACCAAAGTGAAAAGGCAAGATAGTAATGGGTAGAGTGAGATTTTATGTTGCCTCATTAGAGAAGATATTTGAGTAGAAACCTGAAGAGTGAAGAATCAGGCCATGACTATTGAAGAAAAGTTCTTGGTCTAGAAAACAGCAAGTGCAAATATCATGAGCTGAAAAATTCTTAATTTGTATTGTGTTCTAAGTGACATGAGAGTCATCAGAAAGTTAAAAAATAATGTAATCCACCTTAAATTTTGAAAAGCTTATTCTTTTTTAAAATTAATTTATTATTGTTTTGTTACAGTTTCCCATTTCCTCCCCCTGTTGCTGTCCCCCTGCCCCACCCACCCTATGCCCTCTCCCACAGTCAATATAGTAAACAGCACAAAGAAACAATGGGGGCCTGGTTGGCAACAGGATGATGTTAATGGGAAAGAACTAGTATGTATGAAAGGCTCATTTTAAACTAAAAATAACACTTGCCTTGGGTGTCATTCATTTTATTAGAACTTTTCAGAAATATAAGGTAGTTAAAAGATTTTTTAGTTTTAAAGTTATTTGCTTCCTCCCTTATAAAGTTATCCTCAAGGTTAATTAAAAATAGTATTTCATTATTTTATGCTTTCTTTCTGACATCTCAACTTTTATCTTTTTAACTAAAGATATTACATTTTCATCTGTAAAATCAAAATTTGATCAATTAGCAGAAAATAAGCAAAGGGGAGATTTACATACAGTATAACTGAACTCATCCTATACTGTTTTAACTGCTTCAGAAAATCCCTTGCCGGTGTGGCTAAATTGATTGAAGCATCATTTCTTTTCTCTCTTTCTTTTTTTATTTTTATTTTTATTTTATTGTTGTTGTTTTACATCCATCCCCTTTTTGCTCCTCTCTGTCCCCCTCCCCACCCACCCCTTCGCCCCAAAGTCAATCCCACCTGTTGTCCATGTCCATGGTTCCTTTATACTAGGTTCTTGTCTAAGCTGCTCCCCTTTCTTGCCTCTGCCTACCCCCTCCCCCCAACCCCTTTCCCCCTGACCACTGAAGGCCTATTAATTGTATTCATATATTTGGTTCTGTTTTGCTTGTTGTTAGTTTTGCTCATTATTGTCCTGTAATGGGTGAGATCATATAATATTTGTCCTTCACTGACTGGCTTATTTCACTAAGCATGATACTCTCCAGTTCCATCCATGTTGTTGCAAAGGGTACAAGTTCCTTCTTTCTTTCTGCTATATAGAATTCCATTGTGTAAATGTACCAAAGTTTTTTGATCCAATCATCCACTGATGGGCACTTAGGCAGTTTCCAGCACTTGGCTATTGTAAATAGTGCCGCTATGAACATAGGTGTGCATAGGTTCTTATGAATTGGTGTTTCAGGATTCTTTGGGTATAGTCCAAGTAGTGGAATTGTTGGATCAAAAGGTAGTTCCATTTTCAGTTTTTTAAGGAAACCCCATACTGTTTTCCACAGTGGCTGCACCAGCCTACATTCCCAACAACAGTGTATGAGGGTTCCCTTTGCCCCGAATCCTCGCCAACACTTGTTTGTTGATTTGCTGATGATTGTCATTCTGACAGGTGTGAGGTGGTATCTTCTTGTGGTTTTAATTTGCATCTCTCTGATGACTAGTGATGTTGAGCATTCTTTCATATGCCTCTGGGCCCTTTGTATATCTTCCTCAGTGAGTTGTCTGTTCAGGTCCTTTGCCCATTTTTTAATTGGGCTGTCTGTCTCCCTGGTGTTGAGTCGAATTAGTCCTTTATGTATTTTGGAGATCAGACCCTTGCCTGAGGTATCATTGACAATTATGTTCTCCCATACAGTTGGTTCCCTTTGAATTTTGCTGATATTTTCTTTAGCTGAACAGAAACTTTTCAATTTGATATAGTCCCATTTGTTGATTCATTCTTTTATTTCCTTTGCCCTTGGTGAAGTATCGGTAAACATATTTTTGAGTATGATATCCAGAAGTTTACTACCAATAATGAAACAACAGAAATAGAAGCGAAAAAACAAATCCCATTTACCATAGCAACAAGAAAAATAAAGCACCTAGGAATAAATTTAACTAAGGAGGTAAAAGACCTGTACTCAGAAAACTACAGAACAACGAAGAAAGAAATCAAGGAAGATGCAAATAAATGGAAGCATATACCATGTTCATGGATGGGAAGAATGAACATCATTAAAATGTTCATACTACCCAAAGCAGTCTACATATTCAATGCAATCCCAATTAAAATACCAATGACAGACTTCACAGAAATAGAAAAAATACTTCAAAAATTTATATGGAGCCAAAAATGCCCACGAATAGCCACCACAATCTTGAGGAAGAAGAACAAGGTAGGAGGAATCACAATAGTGGACTTCTAACAATACTACAAGGCTAATGTCATCAAAACAGCATGGTACTGGCATAAGAATAGACATATAGATCAATGGAACAGAATAGAGAGCCCAGAAATTAACCCAGGACTCTATGGTCAACTCATATTTGACAAAGGGGGAAGGAACATCAAATGGAGTAAAAACAGTCTCTTCAACAAATGGTGTTGGGAGAACTGGACAACAACATGCAAAAAAGATAAAACTAGATCACCAACTTACAACATACACCAAAATAAACTCAAGATGGATAAAGGATTTAAACATAAGCAATGCCACCATAAAGGTCCTGAAGCATCATTTCTTACACCAAAACATTGGTGTTTTTTTCCTGGTCAGGGCACATACCTAAGTTGCAGGTTTGTTCCCTGGTCAAGGCACTGTCTTTTTCATATCCTCTCTCTCTAAAATCAATAAACATAGTTTTTTAAAATAATAAAATTAAAATATTGGCACATGATAAAAATAGTGTTTGGTATTTCTCATGTCAGTGATGGTAAATAAAATGTAAAATTAATATGTTGAACACTATCTTTTTTAACACTATCTTTTGCTCATGCCAAAATCACATTCTGTCCTTTGTTTTATTTCATAGAGGACAATTAGCATTTGTATCTCTTCCCAAAATCTGGTCATTCTTGTGGTAAAGATTGAGATTCCACTATAAATGTATATGTAGATGGCATTTATTTCTGTCAGGTCCCCTCTGTTGAAGAATAAAGAATTTTGAACAATCATATTCCTTAGCTAAAAAACCAAAATTTTTCTGAATATGGAAGATTTTGACATTAAATACATGGTTTCATCATGATTGAACCCTCCCCAATTCTAAAAAATGAATTAGGATTCAGCTGCTACAACCCATGATAGTGCTAATGAGAAGTTCAAGAAAATGACATCTGTGTAATAGAAGCTTTTTAGCACCAGTGGAGAGTGTAGCAGTTCAACAAAGATTATTGCAACTGGCCCTGGCTGGTGGCACAGTGGATAAGGCACCAGCCTGCAAACACAAAGGTTGCTGGTTCAATTCCCAGTCAGGGCATATAACTAGTTTGCAAGCCAGGTCTACAGCCAGGTCCTTAGCTGGAGGCAGGTGAGAGGCTACCATACATTGATGTTTCTCTCCCTTTCTTCCTCCCTCCCTGTCCTTCTCTCTGAAAAAATAATAAATAAAAAATAGTTAAAAGAAAAAGAAAACAGTTTGTCCTGCTTTTATATAACGATACTATGCATTCTGTGGTTACTGTTATAATTTAACAGAACTAAAATATTACTGAACACAATCATACCTAATTAATTTATAACTTCAGATACAAATGATTTAGAAATTTCTCTAGAATTTATAAATGTAACTACATTTGAAATCAGTATTTTGCCATGAACTCATTTTTTAACTTATGTTCATTCCCAGTGACCTGGTAGAATAGTACCAATGACATTAACCCCTAGAAATGAAGTACTGTTGTCAAATCTTACCTTTACAGAGAAGGGCACTGGGGTCTGCAAAGCTGTTAAGATGTCTTATTGGTTCAAATGGACTAGTTGATGGACTGGAAAGTATAGATGTGATTGTTGTTTCCTTGGATATACTGAACATTTTGTTGTTCCACCCATTTCCTCTCTATTGTGGGTAGCACCGTGTCATCCCTAAAGATATGTTCAAATTATAACCCCAGATATTTGTAAATGTGATCTTATTTAGAAATAGGTCTTTGTCTATGTAATGAAGTTAAGATGAGGTCATACTGGATTACTGTGGGCTCTAATTTAATAACCGGTGTCCTTAGAAGAGGTACATTTTGGCACAGAAAAACACGTACAGAATTATAATGTTTTGCCTTTGAATCTAACTTGTTTTACTTGGCACATTGCAATTGAGATTAATCCATGTTGGTGAATAACATTTCATTTTATGAATGTACCAGTGTGTTAATCACTTCTTATTTTAGGAATATTTGAGTTATTTCCAGTTTATCACAATTAAGAATAAAGCTGCTATAAACATTTGTATACAGGCTCATGAAGGCAGATTTTCATTTCATTGAGTAAAAATCTGTGAATGTGATTTCTGGTTTGTAATGGTTAGTGCTGATTCATCTTTGTGAGAAATTGCTGAATGTTTTACAATGACATTTATCATTTTACATCCTCACCAGAAATATATGA
The DNA here is from genome assembly GCA_004026585.1 of Noctilio leporinus. NCBI lineage: Eukaryota > Metazoa > Chordata > Mammalia > Chiroptera > Noctilionidae > Noctilio > Noctilio leporinus. Next base: position 12,413 of record PVIW01005762.1, read on the forward strand.
GATTTTCAGGTGCCCTGCATCCTCACTAGCACTTAATACTGTAAGTTTGTTTGATTTTAGCCATTTTAATAGGTATATGTGGTCTGTCCAGAAGGTATCCAGCCATGTATTATGAAAAATAAAGACATTTTTCAAAGAAGTTACAAGATACAGGAAACATTATACTTAGGACAATTCCACTCAGTCCTAATGCTACTCAGTTCAAAGTAGGCACCTTGGGACCTCACACAGTTCTCTCAATCACCAACAGCTACACCACTGTATTTTCCAATAACCTAAAATTTCTTCCCTTTCTAAGTGATTTCAATTTTGGGAAAAGCAAGAAGTCAAAGGGCTGTAGCGGGGCTGAGTCACCTGAGTGATTTCATGACCTGCGAAAAACTACACAACACTTGATGCAATAGCAGGTGTGCTGTCATGATGAAGCTGCCAATCACCAGTTGCCCATAACTGGGACCTTCTCAATCATCTGAGTAGCTTCCAAGAAGGTATGTTTAAGCTTAACACAAAATTTGATGTATATTTGTTGCTCTTTCTCATTCATTTTTAATGCAATGACCACTCGGTACACATGTCCACTCAATGGCACCTACTGACCCACCCCCAGATACTACAGTGAAATCGTCATTATTCACACATGTGCATTTCAGTCCACGCTCCTTGGCTGCCAGGTTACCTCAATATTGTGCAAACCATTCTTGTTATGTTAACAATGGCTGGACTTTTTCCAGACAGACCTTGTACATCCCTCTATCATTTATTTTTTGTCCTTGCTTTCTTTCTACTCTATTTCATGTAGAAAAATAAACTCTTCCTACGCAAATGTAACTTGTTGGAATATTTAGCATGTTATGTTTAAGTTGGTCTGAAACAATTATAAATTCTAAACTCAATCTTGTACTTTTCTCTTTGGAATATATTTCCCTAAGAAATTTTAGAAACATTTATTCATCTTATGTAAATGTTCTTGGTGACTTTTACTTGAAAACTTTCTTTTCAAAAAATATTGGAGAATGATGAATATTGAATAGTCTGCATTTTAATCACATTCTAAGGAAAATGGCCACAAAAGGAAGCAGCTGTTTTATTGTCAGCTCAGTTTCCCACATGACTCTTCAAGGTGGCCTAAGACAGTCCTTCCCTTTGTCACATCTCCCACCACTTTGCCTCTGGATTGGAAGTTAGAGGTCTGTGTTAAAACAGCTGTTCTGCTAGTGATTGTTGTGTCTCCTTTGACAAAACCCTTTAGTCAAGTTTTCTTTTCTGGGGAAAAGGAAAAAAAATGTATCATAGGTTTGGAATATAACAAAATGAAATAACACATGAAGACAGTTCATAAACTATAATTGTTACACATCCATAAAGAATCATTAGGCCAATGTTATTGGCTATGGATCTAATTTTCTGTGACTGTTAAGAGAAATTACTAATCACATTTTTCAAAAAAGTGGGAAAATGTTTACATCAAAAAAGATGCACACCTAACCAGGTTGCAAGCCAGGCCTCCAACCAGGTCCATAGCTAGAGACAGGTGAAAAGCAACCAATGCTGATGTTTCTCTCCCTCTCTGCCTCTCTCCCTACCCTTCTCTCTAAAAATAATGAATAGAATCTTTAAAAAAAAAAGATACACGATTGTTTTTCCATAATTAACTCAATAGTATCTCTGCTATTACAAACAAATCCTTTCTATTAGAAGAGAACAAATCCACTTTTATTTTTCCACTTTTCATATGTTTAAACCTTGAGATTCTGTGTCCCATGGCCTTAACAGAAAGTTTGCTTCACAACTTGGCATGAACCAGGCCACTGGTTCAATTTACCTTTCTCCACATAACTTTGGCTTTGTTTGGTTTGCTGCCTGAAATCGCTGTTTTGTTCTTTGCTTTGTATACATGAGCACACCTCTTGCCTAGACAGAACTCAGTTTCTTCCTAAGCATAACACCTTCAGTTTTAAGAATTGTGTTCTCCGTCTGGTTCTGGACCCCGCTGACAGCTAGACTAAATGGCCTTGGACCACCACCTTCCAGACCTATTTGTTGTTTGACAAGTCCTGTTCCTATCAGACCTCCACAGGCTCCAAAACGGTGCCAAGTAAGGCTTAGAAAATAATAATGTTTAATAATAAAGTAGTTATATTATTAAGTGTATGATGTAAGCTATTATGTAAAATTAAGATAATGCTCTTGATGACCTCAGTTATCTTAAATATCTATATCACAAACTAGTAATTAAAGTAGCACCTGCATCATTAGCTGCCTGACCACTGAGGTGAATTTTCTCCAGCCTTGAGACTGGAACTTATACTATCAACCCTCCACTTCTCTGGCCTTCAGACTTGGATTGAAACTCCCCTCATCAGTTCCCCTGGTTCACAGACCTTCAGTCTCAGACTGAAGCTATGCCATTGGCTTTCTTGGTTTCCAGTTTGCAGAGAGCAGATCAGGGAATTCTCAGCTTCCTAATCATATAAACTAATTCCTAATAATAAACTCCTCTCTCCATATGTGTATTTGTGTGCATGTGTGTTTGTATTTTATTTCTATTTTTCTGAAGAACCCTGAATAACTAATACAGATGAAGTCTAATACAGACTAATTCAGGGAATTAGGGAACAATTCCCTAATTGAACTTTACCACTTAATACCACTACAAAGATTATTATTTTTACCCAAGATCAAAAAAATATTTAATATAGCACATTTTATTTCAAGGATATCCATGTATGTTTGAAATGATAAGGGGGGGCGGGGTCAATGGTAATGAGTAAGACCAACATATGATAAGTCCTTGATATTTTATTTTCTTCTACTTATTTTATTACCTCTAGATTCAGATCTCTTTTTGAAAGAAAAGAGTAAATGAAGCCCTGGCTGGTAGCACAGTGGATAAGGTGCCGGCCTGCGAACCCAAAGGTCGCTGGTTCGATTCCCCAGCCAGGGCACATAACCAGGTTGCAAGCCAGGTCTCCAGCCAGGTCTGTGGCTGGAGGCAGGTGAAAGGCAACCATACATTGACGTTTCTCTCCCTCTTTGCCTCTCTCCCTTCCTCACTCTCTGGAAATAATAAAATAAAATCTTTTTAAAAGAAAAGTAAATGAAGAATAGTTTTTTAAATAACTAATTTTTATTTTAAAATTTATTCATTAAATTTATTGATGTAACATTGGTTAATAATGTTATATAAATAAGGTATACAACTTTACATTATGACCTCTATATATTCACTTTTCTAATCTTACTATCATGTTCTTATCTGGCCTCATATTTATTTCTAAAGGGTTTCAGTGAATTTGAGAGTCAAAATACCTATCAAAGTCAATTTCTACATTATTAACATATTTCTGTTTAGAATAAAAGAAGATGAATGTGCAATTTTTATAAAGCTTACATAACTCAAAAATTTTATCTTACCATGCAACATTAATATTATAGTCAATTTTTAAAATTAATATGAAGAAAAACTACTACTTGAAAGTGTGGTAATAGAATTTAAAGATTTTTTTAAAAGCTTTGTAGAAGCTTCATGTATGACATAATTGATTGTATAATTTACTTAAAGTGGCACACCTAAAATGTCCAATAAGCAAAGAGAGCAACCATTCCCTCTATACAAGTCTTAAATTCAATTACTTTTATTCTTTCGGAAGCATCCTTAGAGTTAAAAATAAATAAATAGTATAAATTATACCAGTATACACATAGTACTAATTATAGAGGTGATTATTATTTTTAATTTATTTGAGCAGTTCTTGATTAACCTATTTTTCTGTATTGAAATCTGTGCTTCAAGAGGATGCATCAGGGGTTTTCTTACTTTGTATCCCTGTATCTACCAGAATACTTATCACACAATAGGCACCTGATAAATATGTACTGAGTAAATAAATAAAGAAATAAATATTTTACATGATTATTAAGAACTAGACACTGTGTTCTAGGTAAATTTTCTTGAATCCTCATAGCAAACCAGCAAAGTAGGTGTGATTGTCCTATTTAACAGATGAGGGAACAAAAAACTGATTCTCAAATTCTGTTAGTTCCCCAAAATCATGCAATTAGAATGAAGTTCCCTAATCAATAATGTCTGTACTTCTCGTTTATTTACCATTTGATAAATATTAATGATGCTATTCTGACTTCCAATCATTCAATTAATATTTTTTGAGTTTCTACTATCAGTCAAATACTACCCCTGGGCATTAGACTACTATGAATATGATATGTATTGTGAGTATGATTTTTGCCTTGTCTTCTTTGAACTTAAATTTTTTTTAACTTTCTTTTTAAAAAAGTTATTATTTACTTATTTTCTTGTTGTTTGTTAAATTATAGAGGGAGGAAGGGAGGGAGAGAAACATCAATGTGTAAGAGAAACATCAATTGATTGCCTCACATAGGCCCCAAACCCAGAACCTGGCCTGCAACCCAGGCAAGTGTCCTGAATGACAACATTTTGGTTTGCAGAATGATGCTCAATCTGCTGAGCCACACTAGTCAAAGCCATTGAACTTATATTTTAATAAAGATGATCATATTCTGGGTATCAAAAATCCCCCTGAATAATTTGAAAATCATGTTTTTCTTATAAGCTCTTTCTTGGCAGTTGCATCCACTTTTCTGGGACAAGGAAGGATTTTCAGCAGAATAAACCTCTAAGTACCTAAAGTAACGAATGTGTGGTACCTAACACAGTGCCTGACACATAGTAAACATATATAATAACTAGTTGTTGACTAATTCAGTCCCCATCAAGTAGTTATTTGATCACAGATATATAAATTGGAAATGGGGCCTATACAGAAATAATAACAAAGAATTAAGTAGTAGCTATAGATGAGGGAAATCTGTGAGCCTATGAAAGAATTGATGTCTTCTGTATAGTATAGTATATATCATTTATCATAAATATTTTGTTTTAAAACAATTTTATTATGATCAACCTTTTGGTGACCTTTCCTAAATGTTATTGCATTTAGGAAATATACATAGCAAGTCCATAGAGTGCAGAAAGAACAAATAAATAGAAAGTCATTTTCAGTTTATCTTGATGCCATCACTATTTCTATGAAAGAAAACAAATCCAACTAAATTTAAGCATTTTTTACATTTTTCAGAAACAAAGATAATTAATGTATGTATGTTTAAGTCGAAGGCCATGTTTTGAACTGTAAGGAATCACAAAGTGACCTCTAGGTTTTTGTCATTAGTGAAAAGTATCCATTCAAATTCAGTTTGAATTTGCATATAAAACAGCCAGACACTCATTGAATGGTAAAGTATCATTGAAAGAGTGTCATTGAATGGTAAACTATCAAGAAAACGAAAAAAAAAAAAAGAAAAGATTATAAGATAAAAGAAAAGTTCCTTATCCACAGCCATTACTTTTGGTGAAGACTTAATAAATTTTCAGACAGTTGAAGGAAAGGATAGAAACTAATATCATAATCACATTAACTAGTACCTGTTAGGTGCCAATTATTTTGAGGTGACTTTGCAGAAAGACCCCAGGCTAGGATTATATCTTCATGGAGTCTACAATCTGGTTGTAGTTTGTTGTAAATATCTTCATCTACAGTTTAATTACCTTTATAGAACATTTTATAGAAAATATTCAGTTGCTTTCAATTTACTTTTTCATGTTTTTTTCCCCAAAATTTCCCTTTAGAAATTGAGTAAAATGGCTATCTTATATAATAGATTGCCATATCATTAATTCCAGCCCCAGCAATATATGACATTTCCACTCAATAAGCCATCATTGACAATCTACAAAATAGCCTCATACTTGTAATTCTTGAAAACAAAAACAAACATATTGTATGCTCCATTTCCATAGCTTTAGTTAGGATAACACTGCATTCTGCCCAAATATCAATGGCTTTGGGAAGACCATCTGTTTTTCCAAAAGAGGATGTGAGTGAATGCACTGCCTATTTTCTCTGAACTCTATAAATTTAAATTGTATTTAAAAATTTTAGTTTCACTATTCTATGACAAAATATAATCATTTTTTGCCTAACGTTTAATAAAAAATAATTAGAAGAATCCCCTTTCTTTGCCCACTTCTTATTTTTTAGCTTTTTAAAAGCAGGCCAATAGGATATTAATTTGTGACAATCTGCTGTTATTTGGGGCATTTTATTCTTTACCTAGTGACCTTTTTCAGCTAGAAATTGAAAGTGAAAATATTTTAGCTACTGAAAGTTTTTGGTGAGCTCTAAAACAAAACAATGATTCAAGTGGGTGAGGCAACAATTCTGAAAATATTTTAAAATAAGTGAGATCAGACCCCCCTACCCCCCCAAAAAAAGGAAGATGTAAAGAACAGTCTTGGGAAAATGCATGATGTTCAGTTACAAGATAAAAGTTTTTGTTTCTTGTTTTGTTTGGTTATTTGTTTTTTTGCTGTAAGTTGCAGCTAAACTTTAAATTTAGTAACTGTTTTTCAGCAGAAACTTAAAGTTGAAGGGATAGCAGGACTGATTTCAGAGACACAAAGCAGTTTTAAAAAGCAAACATATAAATATTTTATTCTATTCAAAACTTGCAAATCTAACCTGTTCATTCTATTTCTCTTTTTATATTGTTATTCTATTACACTTGTCCCAATTTCCCCCCATTACTTTTCCCTGCCCTGCCCAACCCCCTTTCTCACAGTTAATTCCCCACCCTCTTGTCTAAGAGAGTGCAAAGGGTAAGAGTTCCTCTTTCTTTCTGATGTATTTCATTGTGTAAATATACCAGTTTTTTGATTCACTCATTTAATGATGGGTGGGCACTTGGACTTTTTCCAGATCTTGGTTTTTGTAAATATAGCTGCTATGAACATACAGCTGCATAGGTTATTTTAAATTGCTGTTTCAGGATTCTTAGGGTATAATCCCAGCAGTGGAATCATTGGATCAAAAGACAGTTCTGTTTTTAGTTTAGTTTAGCTTTTTTTTTTTTTTTTTTTTTTTTTTTAAGGAAATTTCATACTGTTTTCCACAGTGGATGCTCCAGTCTGCATACCCAGCAACAGTGCGCTAGATTTATCTTTTCTCCACATCCTTGCCAGCACTTGATGGTTGATTTGTTAATGATGGTCATTTCTGACCTGTGTGAGGTGATATCTCATTGCGGTTTTAATTTGCATCTCTCTGATGGCTAGTGATGTTGAGCATCCCTTTAAGTCTATAGGCCCTCTGCATGTCCTCCTTGGAGAAGTGCCTATTCAGATCCTTCACTCATTTTTTAAATTAGATTGTTTGTCTTCCTGGTGTTGAGTCACATGAATTCTTTATACATATATATTAGAGATCAAATCCTTGTCTGAGTATTATTGGCAAATGTGTTTTCCCATAGGATTGGTTCTCTTTTCATTTTGCTGATGTTTTCTTTAGCCATGCAGAAGTGTTTCTAACAGTAAATGTTGCAAACTCACTGGATTATAAAATCTTAAACTATAAAAGTAAAGGAAGAATATTCAAACACAGATCTAATCTGTGGTCAATGTTATACATCAAGTCCTTTCTCTTCAAAAATCAAGTAACTATTGACTTAATATGGCAGTCAGTTTTTGCTACTAAAATACTTAGAATTTATAAGTAGATTTGTATACATAAACAGATATCAAAGAAAATGTGTAGGAATATACATTTATCTTTTGTAGTGAATAAAACTAGAAAATTTCTGAATAAAATAATATAAAGGTCACATTGTAATTATAATAAAGATATATTAGAGTAATTCAGTAACTAATTTTCAACTAGATTCACATTTGCAAAGAGGATCCTTTAATGAAAAAGATTGTTTCATCAAATCAATGCTGCACATAATATTTTAGCTGTTTTCTCACCTCAGTTAAATGCCATCATGAATGTTTCCATATATTTCCCCCCTTCTTCCTATTATTTTGAATTCCTTTTTGGTTTCTACAAAAATAGTATTCTTATAAAATTGGTGACCTTCCTAGGAAATTTTAAAGTTTCAAATAAATGCTAACCAGAATGTAAGAAAAATATTACAATTATAATTATCAGTTTCGAAAGGTATGGTATAGAGGGTTAAACAATATGTAGGCTGTAAAACATAATGAGCTCAGAATGACACAAGAAAGAGGAAGAAGATACAAATAAGGTTATTTCAAAGAAAGATGCACAAAGAAACTCCACCTGTCAAATTCTGACAAAATCAGTTGATATGCATGCTCATTAAAAACCTAGTGACTGAATGGTGGCAGGGGGCAGGACGGGAGAGTGGTGCTCATTTCAGAACAACAATGACTAGAAAATTATTTGAGATGAGGAATGTTGGGAGTGGAATGCTTAGCATGAACAATAGTATTAGGGTAAAGTTACCTGTATATAAATCTGCATAGGCTATAATGGAAGAGAGATTAAGTTTATTTATATTTAGTCTCTAGACACTAAAACAATGATCATTAGGTATAAAACAGATGTTAGATAACTGACTTAACAAAATTTTCGACAATTAAGATTGGCTTCATGGAATCAGACTAATTCAAAAATATTGAAATCAGTAACAACAAGTGTTTAAGCAAAATGACATCTTCCCCTTGTATACCAACATCATTTCTGGATGTCTAGCAGTACCTCAAATTTAACATGCTTCCAAATGAGTTCTGAATCTTCTCAAACTGCTCTTTTTCCTTCTCTTCCAATCTTAATAATAAATTGTTCAGCTGAAAGTTGAAGAATCATTCATAACACCTCCCTTTTTCTCATCTTTCACATCCCAAACAACAACATATTTTATGGGTTAACATTCATATTAAATACAGAATACCTTGCCACTTCTCTCCATTTCTTATCATGTAAGTAAAACCCCGTACTTACCTATCATCTCTTGTTTGTACTGTTGTGATGGCTTCTTAATGAGTTCCCTGCTTCTGCATGTGACCTCTGAAGCCCATTCTCTTTAGAGCACCCAATGATATTTTGTTCAAACCCCTCTGATAATGTAAAATCTTTGATCAGATGCCCCTGATAACACACCATGTTACCTGAACTAAAATCCAAAATTCTTGCCATGTCTTAAGATGAAGTCCCATACTGTTGCATGTTTAATTAACTCTCTAACATCACCTTCTACAACCCATTCCACTTTCAGACCTTTTCATTTTTTTAAAAATATCGAATGTTCTTGGCACAGTCATTGTCCCTGGTGTTTCTTCTGCCTGGAAGTTCTTATCCCAATTATCTGTATGACTTGCTTTCTCATTGCAATAAACACCCTTATTCAACTATCAGCTTATCAAAAAGACATCTCCAAATCCGCCTTATAACATAGTGCAGCCACTATACATCACTGTTATTTCCCTTTTCTTCACAGCGTCATCTAACTTGCTATACTTTTGTCTATTTATCACCAGACCTACATGTTTGCTATCCATACATGTTAAAAATATTTTGTGAATAAATGTTATGGAAAGCATTTCAGTGTAAGAGATTGGAAATCATGACTTACTAAGGTTCTCCCAGAGATATATTTATTCATTCTTTAGTTGGTTTCAACTGACAATTAATTTGGGCATTTTTCAACACCTCCAAATTTCCTGTGACCCATTATGGAAGATGTTATATAACATACCAGGTTGTCATATTATTGGGTTGGACAAAAAGTTCATTATATTTTTTCTATATAGTATAAGATAAATTTGTATTTTCATTAATAACATTATTGATTTGGATATTTTGAGTATGTCAGCTATTTCCCTCTATTAGCTTCTTAGTGGATAGAGGACAAGGGTGCTGCTAAATATCTTCCAATGCATAATACAGCCTCATAGCAAAGAATTATTTGGCCAAAATGTCAATAGTACCAAGAAATTCACAAATAACTTGGGCACATTCAATTAGTCACAGCACCTTCTCCATACATTGTACAAATCTTTTTTGTGTTTCAGTTGTGTTTTTACTTTTCTTAAAATAATAAATCATGGTACACCAAAAATGTTGTGCATTTTCTCTCAACTTCAATATTTAAATAACTGTAAAAAATTCACAAATTTTGAATTTTTTAAAATGCACACTGATATGACAGCTGTAACAAATTGTCTAACAAAACTGTTTCAAATGAAATTAAAGACAGCTAAGCACTACCAGAACCATCATATGGGAAAAAATGTAATGGAGTTTTTGGCTAGTCCAATACAAAATGTTAGATTCTTTTCATTTTCTGTCATTAACATGTTAACCATCTAATTATTTTCCTGAGTATTCTTGGGAGAACAATTATAAGAAAGTTGTAATGACACTTTGGTACGCAACTTGACTCATAGGATTGCCACTTAAGACCATTTTTCACAGTAGTTTCAACTTCATAGAAATACAAATGTTGTTATACGTCTAAGTCATATATGTGAATATAGTCTGTCTGAAAAAAGTCCAGCCATTGTTATTATAAAAAGAATGGCTTGTGCAACATCAATGTAACCTGGCAGCCAAGGAGAATGGACTGGAATGTACATGCGTGAATAATGTCTCCTTGATTGTATCAGTCAGTGAGGGTGGTAGAGGCCATTGAGTGATGTGTGTACTGTGTTGCCATCACATTCAAAAGGACTGAGAACAATGGATCTGCATCAAATTTTTTGTTAAGCTTGAACATTGCTCTGTGGAAACTATTTGGGTGAATCAGAAGACCACAGCCATGGGCAACTGGTGATGGGCAGCTTCATCACAATAGCATGCCTTGTCATGCATCATGTCTTGTGCAGAGTTCTTAGGCCAAAAAATTACCAGGTGACTCAGCCCCACTACAGCCCAAATTTGGTGCCCTGAAACTTCTGGCTTTTCTAAAACTAAAATCACTTTTAAAAAGGAAGAGATTTAAGAACACCAATGAGATTCAGGAAAATTGAGCAGGGCAGCTGATAGTGACTGGGAGAACTGTTTGAGGTCCCAAGGTGCCTACTTTGAAGGGGACTGAGGCATCATTGTCCTATGTACAATGTTTCTTGTATCTTCTTCAATAAATGTCTCTATTTTTCATAGTACTTGGATGGTTACTTTTGGGACAGACTATATATACATACATATAGATTATATATAACATTAATTCATTTTCGTTCTTGAAGTTAACAATTTCTCTTGTGGTATATGAAGCTGAGACAAGTTCTTTTAGACGGATTCCTAAAAACTAGTAGAGCATTCTTTTCATATAGAATAGCAAGCTGTTTTCCAGATTACTAAAAGTATCATATTGTTCACATTGTATTTTTAGATCCCATTATTATCTACAGATATGAAAATGACAGAAGATAAAGAAGCTAAGTATTACTAAATTGTATCATAGATTCATTTTCCCACTTAAAAAATATTTCCCATTATGTTTATTACAAATGAACTCCTATCATGGGCCACAAAAGTTCCTTGTGATTCAGTGGCCTAAAAAAGTTCACAATGTCTTTGGGAGACATGTAAATGAATCTACACCTTGTGTGTTTTTGTTTGCTTGTTTGTTGTGTGTTCTGGTTTTTCTTTTTCCATTGTCTTTAATGTTGTAGTGAATACATATTTAGGTAATAAATGAGGTCATTTTTCACAATTGACTTATTAATGTTCATTTTTCAGTTGTGTTGGGAGATAAAATTGTATTTCTTCATGAGCAGGATGCAAAAATAATTATTCACACTTTTAGCACTTGAACACTGGAACAAAATGCAGGCAAATCAATCACTCCTTGATTGATCCCATAATACCTGCACTATAAAATATCTTAAAACTTAGGCACATTATCAAAAATTTAAAAACATAATCTAAGCAAAAATGTTGGTTATAGTAAATATAATCCTCAATTTGGGCCTGGAAATAATGGGTATTTATCACAATTGAAATAACTTCCAGTAATAAAATCTAACCAGTAACTAATGATTTCACTGATGTATTAGCAACTGAATCATTTGTTCTTTTGTTTTTCTGGTGGTAATAAAGTACCAAGGGTGAAATAATCTTAAATGAAACAATGTGGTATAGTAAATAGAGAAATAAACTTCACATCAGAAGACTTGAGTACCAATTCCAGCTTTACCATTAATTTTCCGATAGTCTGATTTCTACCACATAATAACCTTCCTGGACTGTCCTATCTTTAGCTGACTAATAAGATAAATTATCACATCCTTATCCAAGGTATCATTGGTTGGTTCCCTTTTTGTTTTGCTGATGTTTTCTTTAGCTGAGCAGAAGCTTTTTAGTTTGATGTAGTCCCATTTTTAAAAATTATTTCCTTTATTTCCCTTGTCCTAGGAGTAAAAATGGGCAAAGGACCTGAACAGACACTTCTCCAAGGAGGAAATACAGAGGGCCCATAGACATATGAAAGAATGCTCAACATCACCAGCCTTCAGAGAAATGCAAATTAGAACCACAATGAGATATCACATTACACCTGTCAGAATGGCCATCATCAACAAATCAACAAACAATAAGTGCTAGTGAGAATGTGGAGAAAAGGGAACCCTAGTGCACTGTTGGTGGGAACATAGCTGGTGCCGCTACTATGAAAAACAGTATGGAATTTTATCAAAAAACTAAAAATGGAACTGCCTTTCAATCCAGCAATTCCATTACTGGGATTACACAGGAAGAATACTAAAACACCAATTCAGAAGAATTTATGCACCCCTATGTTCATAGCAGTGTCATCTACAATAGCCAAATACTGGAAATAATGAATAGCCCACAATTGGATGAGTGGATTAAAAAACTGTGGTACATTTACATGATGGAATACTATGCAGCAGAAATAAAGAAATAAATACTATGCGACAACATGGATGGAACTGAAAAGTATTATGCTGAGTGAAATAAACCAGGAGGCAAAAAACAAATACCATATGATCTTACCTAATGAACAAAACAAATGAATGAGCAAAATAGAACCAGAAGCATGGAAACAAGGAACAAATCGATAGTCACCAGATGGTATGGGAGAGGGGGAAAAGGGAAAAGAAAGGGCAGAATCTAGTGAAGGGACTAGTTAGTATAAATGGTCCATGCACATGGACAACAGGAAGGGGATTGACAGTGGGAGGTGGATGGTGCAGGGAAGAGCAATATGAGAAAAATAGGACAACTGTAATAAAACAACAATAAAAAATTATTTAGGCCCTGGCTGGTGGCACAGTGGATAAGCTGCAGGCCTGTGAACCCAAAGGTTGCTGGTTCGATTCCTAGTCAGAGCACATAGCCAGGTCTCCAGCCAGGTCTCCAGCCAGGTCCATGGCTGGAGGCAGGTGAAAGGCAACCATACATTGATGTTTCTCTCCCTCTCCACCTCTCTCTCCCTTCTTCTCTCTCTGGAAATAATAAATAAAATCTTTTAAAAAATAGAACTGTAAAGGAAATGGAGAAGCCAAAGAACTTACATGCACAACCAGTGGACATAAACTAAGGGATTTGGGGAATTGCTTGAGGGAAGAGAAGGTACCAATGGAGTGGGGCAATGAAGAAAAAATTGGGACAATCGTAATAGCATAACCAATAAAATATACTTGAAAAATGATACTTAAAACTGAAAAACATTTATGAATTATCAAATGTTAACAAACAGAATGATCTTACATCTTAGAGTTCCATGTTTATGTTTTACAAATAAAAACTCTTTAAGAGGGGAAAAAAGGATAACCATTTTTTTGTTCTAAAATGTGATATTACAACAAAAACTAGTGCAAATAACAAAAAAGTACCTTCATTGGTTTCACTCAGACCAAGTAGTATTTCAGTGAAATGCACAAATTCTAACCCAATCTGTTGAAAACTTGAGCCAGCCTAGTCCAAATTTTTTTTTTTCTATGATGATGGAAACTTTCTATATCTACAATCAATATAATGGGTACCTGCCACACTTGGCTATTGAGCACATGAAATGAGACTAGTGCAACAAAGGAACTTGAGTTTTACATATTTTAATTGAATTAATTTAAAAATAAATAGGCATTTAGGTTACTGACTAGGTTACTAAGCAGATCATCTAAGGTTGCTGTGTATAAAATAAATGAGCTGATAACATTGTGGTTAAAAAAAAAAAGACAATGCTCATTGGATCTCTTTTCATATGTTTGGTTTCATATTTGTGTTTTAATAAAACCACTATCATTTGTTGAAACAAACTGCTAAAGAAAACCAGAATGCTAATAAAATGAAAGAATTGAGAATACATCGGATATAATGAAAGTGATGAACCAAGAAACTATACTTTCCTATATGCTTTCAATGCCATTTATATTAGTTGGAAAAGATCATTTTTTCATTAACATTTTTTAAAGATTTTATTTATCATTTTCAGAGAGAGGGGTAGTGAGAGAGTGGCAGAAAGGAAGAGAGACATCAATGTATGGTTGCTTTTTACCTGCCTCCAGCTACAGATCTGTTTGTAGATCTACCTGGTTTGCAACCTGGTTATGTGCCCTGGATGGGGAATCGAACCAGTGACCTTTGGATTTGCAGGCTGGACATTAAGTTTTTCAGTCAGTACAGTGATACTTTTAACAGTGTTCTGCTCATTTTTTCTTGAATATACTGCAATGTCATTATAACAAATTAGAAAGCTACTTTAAAGGGTATGAGATTAGTGTATCTTTTCCATTTTAATAGAGAATCATATAGTCTATTTTTCAAAATACTGACCAGTATAAGTATGTATCAAGTGAAATAAACTTTGAATAAATTAGTAAAATAACTCCATAATTCAAAAATATAAATATGTAATGGAGATTTATCAAAAGCTCTGAAAGAAATGAAATAATTTACTTAAAGGACAATTATATAATTAAGAAATCAATAATAAAATATAAATACAAATTCCTACTATTACTGCATTTGTGTCAGAACTGTTGTGACTGTGTTTTTTGCAAGAGTATTATCTATTCTTTAATAGATATTCTTTAATAGATAAACCCCTGGGCTTTCATTCAAAAGAGGAGAATAAGAAATAAATGAACATGCAAATTACAGGATTACTTCTAATGACGAAAAATTAGAATAATTAATACACCTAATTGATTATTTACACTTATATGGCCAATGAAATGTTTGTGAATCAAATATACAAATGAAAGATTCTTATAAGTATCATATATTTTTCATTCACCTACAAATATTTATTGAATGTCTATCTTGTCCTGGTAGTCTGAAAATTTAGAGAAAAATATTGTAGTTTCTGCATATAAGAAGTTCACATCTTAAAAAATAACAAAAAAATTATTCAATAACAAGCCATTATCATATTTGAGGGAGACAGAGAGTTCATGTTACATTAAGATTAAAAAATACACAACCAAACAGAAGAGAATATTTAAAATATACATATATATTTTCATGAATTGTGAAATGGCTCAAACAATTGATAACTGTATTAAAAATTCAGGTAAATAATCAGTTCAGAAAAATTATACCAGGGTAAGAAAAAGTAGATTTACAGTCATAAATAAGAGAAACACAGTGTTTACTATTGTATTATTATTCATTAATTATTACAGTTTTTCATACAAAAAAATTGTAAACCTGTGTTTGCTTACCCATGAATATATGATAAACAAAGCTAAACAATAAAGTTTATTAGAAGAGAATATGAGGTCTGTCCAGAAAGTTTCAAACATGCAAACTGTTTTAAATATATTGACATTGGCTTAATGCTTTCAGGACAGACCTGATAGATGCATGGATTTTATGTACAGGTAACTTCTTCATGAAAGAAGTTATTTGGGAGTATAAATTAACACAGCCATTTTGGAAACCACCATTGTCTTGTAAAGCTGAAAAAATAGACTATGCCTGTCTCACATACCCACTCTTAAGTATATATGATAGGACAGGCATGGGCATGCACACTAGGGAACAGAAACTGGACTGTCAGGGCAGGTTTTATCATACTTTCAAATTAAAAACAATCTGTATTCTCTTATAGTAAAATAGTTAAACTGGGATATTCATAAAATGACATAATAATATAGCCCTGAAATGAGTGAACATTAACAATACAACATTGGATGGAGTATACAGGTCAAAAAAATAACAGAACAATACACAAGGTGCATACAATCAATTGGCAAACTTTTAGTAAAATAAACAACATACCACAAAAGTGTTACATTTTGTATATGTAAACACATAAACATAGTCATTACTTTTTTAATTGTTAAAAACAGTCTCCATTTGCTGCCATAATAGATTTGGTTCGACTTGGGAATCTTGAGCATGTTTTAATGAACTTTTCTTTATCCATGGACATCATAATGTTTTCAATTTTAGCTTTAACAACCTCTTTATTGGAATGAGGTTGTTTATTAACTTCTCTCTTACAAACGCTGCATACATAATAGTCTAAAAGATTTGCATCTGGTGAACTAAGTGGCCAGATTTCCTTTGACCAGAATTCAGGAACATTGACACTGAGACATTCTTGCACCTTTTTGGCATCATGTGCTGGTGCACCATCTTGTTGGAAGATAAAATGATGTCCATTTGCAACTTGCTTCATCCATGGTACAACTACTTCTCTCAAAATATCAAGGTAAACATCCTGGATCTTCATTGATGATCTCTTGGATTCTGTGTACAATATCTAAACTTGAGCAATCCTTGCATACCTTATGTGTTTACCTTGTTGGTGTGGTGACATCCGGAATAGCATCATACCCCTTCTTCACATTGTCAACTGTATGTAAAGGGATGTCATTGAACTCTGCAATTTCCTTAGCAGTTGGCCCTGCATGCAGCCCAGAAGTTATGATTGCTCTAACATTGTATTCCTTTTGACATGATGGTTGCTCTTAGAATTTAGTATTTTATACCTGAAACAATGATGTTAAATCATAATCTTAGAAACATAGTTTTTCAAAATTAATAAGAAGCACATGAAATAAGGAGATGCAAAGTTATTGCCAATTGATCATGCACAATTAGGGATTAATATGGAGATGGTAAAATTGTACAAAAAGCAGGGCCAAGATTTTCATCAAATTGATAATTGTGTTTTATTTGGGGGGGAGAGTTTTTTGATTAAAAGAAAATATTCTTGTTTGTTCTAAATTGTTACCAATTTACTGTTTCTTATCCTAGGTAACTGAAAGTATTCTGAGGACTCCACAGTGTAAATACAAGCCTTTAATGAAGTTAAAGGATAAGGTGCAGCATGAGAGGAAAGTACTACATGTAATCATCATGGTACCAGGCTTTAAGGCACAGTCCATGGAATCCTTCCTTACAGAGAAGGGTGCATTTTGTGTTTGGAGTATGAACCATCAAAATAGGTGAAAGAAATAATAGTCTCATGTGGTATCATGTAAAACCAAAATTATAATTGGGTCTTCTATACTCTGCTGATCATGAGACAAATCCAGGCCGTGCAAATGGTTACATCAGGTGAAACTATGGATTTACACAGCTCCAAACAATGCAGACAAGCTATTGCAAGTTCCAGGGAGTTTCTGGTTTTAAATGCATATATAGACCAATACCTATCCCTAATTCAATTTAGGGTTTGGTCTTTGTGTTGTATCTTCTAGGGGTTTGACCCATATGTAATGTCATGTAGCCATCATTTAGTACACAGAATAGTCCACTGCCCTAAAAATTCCTTATGTTCCACCCACTTATTTCTGACCCTATGTCCCTGCATTTTTGTCAACCACTAATCTAACACTGACTCTAGAGTATTACCTTTTCCAGAATAGCATTTAGTTATAATAAAACAGTACAAGCTTTTTAAGTATGGCTTATTTTTCTAAGCAATATACACTTTAATTTCCCCCATGTATTTTTTAAAGATTTTATTTATTATATTTAGAGAGAGGTGAAGAGAGAGAAGCAGAGAGGGAGAAAGACATCAATGTATGGTTGCCTTTCACCTGCCTCTAGCTACGGACCTGACTGGAGACCTGGCTTGCGACCTGGTTTGCAACCTGGTTATGTGCCCTGGCTGGGAATCGAACCAGTGACCTTTGGGTTTGCAGGCTCACACATTATCTACTATGCCACCAGCTAGGGCTTTCCCCATGTATTTTTATGTGGTAAATAATAACCAATGTATGGAAATACCACAGAGTCTCCAAAATTAACTTACTTTTGGAAGGGCATTTATAGATCCACTTTTTGTCCATTATGAGTTAAATGTTCATGTGCAAGTTTTTGTGTGAACATATCTTTTTAATCTATTTGCAATCTTGTTGAATTGAATGGTAAGACTATGTTTAGTTTTGTAAACAAACTGCCACATATTTTCCAATATTGCTGTTTCAATTTAAATTCCCACCATTGATCTCTTGTTCCACATCTTGGCCAGGATCTGCTATTGTCAGCTTTTCTTTTTTTTTTTTTAATATTTTATTTATTATTTTTAGAGAGAGGGGAAGGGAGAGAAGCAGAGAGGGAGAGAGACATCCATGTATGGTTGCCTTTCACCTGCCTCCAGCTACAGACTTGGCTGGAGACCTGGCTTGCAACCTAGTTATGTGCCCTGGCTGGGAATCGAACCAGTATTGTCAGCTTTATAAATCAAAATTTACCCATTCTAATTGTAGGAGCATCTCATTTTACTTTCACTTTCAATGTTCAAATAGCAAGAGGTTGACAATCCTTTTATATGCTTATTAGCCACTTGTATATTTTCTTTGGTATCTGTTCAGACACGTTTACTTTTTGATTGGGGTCTATTTTCTTATTTTTTTTAAATGTTAACAGTTCTTTGGGTATTTTGGATACTAGTCCTTTACCAGGTATTTGTTTTACAAAAAAAATTTTCCCCGATGTATGGATAAACTTTTTATCCTCTTAGTGTATTTCAGAGAACAGAAGTTTTAAATTTTAATGAAGCCCAACTTACCAATTTTCTATTTCATAGACTCTGCTTTTGTGTTGTACTTAAAAACTAACTGGCATACCCAAGTCACATTTATCCCTAGCTTATTATCTCACAATTTTATAGTTTTGCGTTTTACATTTTGGCCTACAAAAAAATTTTTGTTAACTTTTGTGGAAGATAAAAGGTTTATCTCTAGATTCATTTTTGACATTGTGTATTGAAAAACTATCCTTTCTCCATTGAATTCCCTCTGCTGTTTGTCAAAGATTATTATGTGAGTCTATCTCTAGCTTTCTCATTCAATTCATTGATCTATTTATCTATTTCTTCACCAATATCATGTTCTTGATTACTGCAGCTTTATAAAAAGTCTTGAAGTTGTGTTCCGTCATTAGACAGATTTTGTAGGCATAAAATTCTTCATAGTATTCTATTTTTAGCATTTTATTGTCCATGGGATTAGTAGTAATAGCTTCTCTTTCATTTCTGATGCAAGTAATTTGTCTCTTCTCTATTTCTTTCTTGGTTAGTATGTCTGGAGGTTGATAAATTTATTTAAATTTTTCAAAAGACCCATTTTTATTTTTATTGATATTCTCTATTGTTTTGGGGTTTATCATTTCATGTATTCCTGCTCTATTTTTATTATTTCTTTTCTTCTGGTTGCCTTAAGTTTATATTTATTCTCTTGCTGTAATTTCTGTAAGTAGAAGCTTGCATTAATAATTTTAGATAGTCTTCTTTTCTAATACAGGGTTGAGCAAAAATAGGTTTACAGCTGATCATATGGAAAATAACACAATAATTAATAATAAAAGAATAAACTTTTATGCACTCACAACTTTGAACTTACTTTATTCACCATTTGTTTATTCAATTCAATATACCTTCCTCTCTGCACCACTTCATTTTACAGATTTAAGAAATTTTATTCATTTTTATTTAGCCCAAAATATTTAAAATTTTAAAAATATTTTTTGATTTTGTTTTATTTAGAAATATGTTGTAATTTCCAAATATTTGAAATTTCCCCCACTATCTGTTATTGCTTTTTAGTTTAATTCTATTGTTCTTAAAGTATATTTTGCATAATTTCTATTCTTTCAAATTTGCTAATTTGTGTTTTATGGCTTATACTATATCTTAATGAATGTTCTATGTGAACTTGAAAATGTGTATTTTTCTGCTTTTGAATGAGGTATTATAATGGGGTGCAAAGCAGGGGCCCAAAATATATAGGAGAAATTCCCTACTGCCTTTGGTTGGGGGAAGGAGAGTGGATGATAATGATGGATTCTTAACAGTGGAAAGTTGATAGCCTTCTCCTTTCTGAAGGGAAGCAGACTGCTGCCCAGGGCAGGACTATGTGACTTTCAGAGCCCATTGTGACTCAAGGCATAGCCAGGGGAGCTTAGATAGCATCTTTGAAAGGGGGGAAGGCGGAGGGCCCTCCGTCCTGGGGAACTCTTGCTCTGACTAAGGATGGCAGCTAAAAGAAAGTAAAAGACACAGGGAAACTGGCAAAAGTAACACGTTGTAGGAGAAGTCAAATATGAGGTCACTAGGAAGTTCTGGGTCAGCATTTAAAATAAGGGCAGGCTGAAAGAGAGAAGAAAATTTGGCCATGAGGTCTGAGAGAGCACATACACAGTTTGTTGTGAAATTATCCACCATGAGGGCTGGTTCATAAGGTAGAAGCCATGCTGATCAGAAGTCAGAATTCCGCTAGGCAGCCTGGGGTAGTGAGGAAGGCAGACATGAGGTGTAGGAAAGGGTGTAAGGAGACAACTAATGGAGCTATGTGGGGATCCAGCAAATTTGATTTAACCGTTCAGGAACCAGTCTAACCAAGCATGAATGCATGGGAGTTGCTTTGGAATGGAACTGGGCCCAGGAAAATAGGCTTCTGCTTCCCTAAAGGAGGAACAGAGAAGCTACTGTCTTGGAACATGTGCCTCCCTGGACTCCACCATCATGCAATGTAGTACAACATATGTTTCCTGAGACTACTGAATGGAGGCTGAGAATAACACACCCCAGAGCCTGAAGGAGAGAGTTACTGTGAGTTATATGGGTTCAGACACTCTGAAATCCATACGTGTTCCTTCCAGAGGGACTGGACGACCATGTATTTGCACAGCCAGCTTAAGTGCAGATAAAAAGATGGGGAACTTTTGGGCATACTTTTGGCTTATAGCCTGCTGGGCTTCATGGGAGATTAGGGGTCTGAGCAGGAGTGTTCCCTGAACACCCCCTCCAAGGTTGGAATCCTATCAATAAAAACCTGTTTCTTTCAATGTTAATTGTTGGGCCATGCATCAAGATGACCCACTCAAGGTAAGTTTGCTCAGTTACAGTATTCTATAAAGGTCGAACAGATTCAGTTGTTTCAGGGTATTATTAGTTTAAGTATATATTTATATATTTATGCAGATTTTCTGCCTACTAGATATTAATTACTGATAGATAGGTATTAAAGTTTCTAACTATGATAGTAGATCTATCTCTATTTGTAATTCTATTAGTTTTTGACCCTCATTTTGATACTCAGTTATTAGTTAAGTAGATACACATTAAGACTGTTATTTCCTTTTTGGAGACTCAACCCCTTTGTGTAATTATGTAACACTTTACTTTATCCTTGATCATCTTTCTTGCTCTTAAGTCTGTTTGTTCTTAAATTAATAAAGCTACTTCAGCATCCACTGATTAGTGTTAGCATAATATATTTTCCTCATTTTTTGACTTTTAATTGTTTTGTACTTTTTAGTTTAAATAGTTCCTTATGGCCAACATATTATGGAGTCTTATTAATTTTTTTTAGGCACTTGGTTTCTGTTTTACATAGCCCATTCACAGTGAAAACAATTATTTACAAAGTGGTTACCTTTTTTCCCCACCTGCTAGAAGCATGAAAGGTTGTTTTTTCCTGATCATCACTATGATAACTAACTGGGGTTCCTGGAGATCATTACAAAAACAGAGTCCCTTTATGCTGGCCAGATCCTCAGGAGATCAGCTTGATCTGGCCCACACTCAGCCTCCAGCATTTTCTCAACAGCTTTCCCTGTTACTAGGTCAGGAAGTGTCTACTCCCAGTAAGGCATGGCCCTACCTATTCCGCTGCCTTTCCAGTTTTGGGGAGGGGGAGGAGGGGAGCAGGCAACAGTTATCCTTATGATGTCAACTCTTTAGTGGATCTAAGAAGTTTTATTGATTTTCAGCTTGTTTAGATTTTTCTTATTGTGAGAATGAGAGTAAGGAATTCTGTCAATTTCTATGTTGGAACAGATTACCCTGTGATGGAAAATTGAGAAATGCTAGGGTGAAATAATTTTCCCAAGGTCATATAAGATGATCTAAACTCTTTTATCTGTTACATTTCATAATTTTTTTTGTTTGAAAAAAGATCCTGTTGCTTTAAAGACCATTCCATCTTTCAAAAAAATAAATTGCTACACAACAATAGATTCTGAGTCACATCCTGGTTGTTATTAAAGTTGGAAAATGAACAAATTTTTATTTTTATACTTTCATGCACAAAATCAATTGCATGATCAAGGTAGAAAAGTGTAGCCAAGTCTCAGATATTTTTATAACCATGTTCCAAGATATAACACAAAGGAACCACATCTACACATTTGTGGGGCAAAATGTAATCTAAGAATATTATATTCAGTTAAGATATCATTGAAACATATGGTCAGACATTCTTAAGATTGGGCAAACTTTGATATTAAAATATACATGGCCATTTAAAAAATATCTTTGATGATGATCTTTGTTTAGTAAGAAAATGAGTCAAAATAGAGATGTATGAATGTAAGATCCATAGTAAGTTGCTTGGTGTTGAGCAAAGGAATCATTCAAATATGAATTTGAGACTAAGCAGAATTGGAATTATGGCTAAAAGAGAGAATTTAACTGTCATAAACTTTGATAATATTAAATAATAATAATAATAATGAAACTAATAATAAGAATAGGGGCAAGGAAGAATATGACTATAATAATATTCTGAGCATTTCATATCACTGAATCAGTCAACAGTTCCCCAAGCAATTTCATATCTCACAACTAGAAAATAAATGACAAAAAATTATTTCTTCCTGTATATCTAGAAATAAATATTTGTATGGAGTTGAGGAAATTGAAATGCAACTTAAAACAGTATCATGATATTTAAGCAATTATCTAGGCCAAAGAAACATTTTAATTAGCCATTTTAGAAGAATAAAATAATAACATACTAGGCTAATAGAGTTATTAAAAAGAGGATATAACTAGTAATGAAATATAAGTCTCAGCTATTGTTATTTTACCAATAACAGGAAAATTTCATTGAATATACTTCTTGTTTGTATCTTTTCCCATGTTCTTTAATTCCAGCAATGGTTGTGACCTTCAGTTTTGCAGAAGAGCATCTCAGCTCACCTGTGCTACATGTCTATTTTGCTTCCTGAAATTTTTCTGAAAATTTCAGTTCTGCATCTTGTTTTATTTGCCCCCAATTAATTCCATGTTCTTTTCTCAGTTCCAGTTGACCATTTGCTTTTTTACTTTCCCTATAAACCATTTCTTAGACAAATTAATGTATTTTTATTGTATTTCACTGTTTGTACTCTTACAGTTGTCCTCACTTTTCCCCCTTTACTTTCTTCAGCCAGCCCCACACCCACTCCCTCAAGCAATCCCCACACCATTCTCCATGTCCATGGGTTATGCATATATGTTCTTTGGATAGTCCCTTCGCTTTCTTTCATGCAGTGTCCTCCAAACCTGACAGCTGCAAGCCTGTTCCATGTATCTATGCTTCTGTTTCTAGTTTGTTCACCCACATATAAGTGAGATTATATGGTATTTGAATTCACTGTGGCTTATTTCACTTAGCATAATAGTCTCCAGGTTCATCCATGCTGTCACAAAAGGGAAGAGTTCCATCTTTTATACTGCTTCATAGTATTCCATTGTTTCCTTGTTGATTAAATCTAATACTTGACTTCCCAAAGCAATAGATGTTTCCTTGTTTGTTCATAAGTTCTCTCTAGTGAAACAGAGCCTTCTCTAAGGGAAGCAGTCTCTGCTTGATTTTAACACTAATTGTGGGTCCTAACCACCTGCCTTCCAGATGCTGGAGCTAGAGTATATCTAGCTTTAAGGCAAAACAAACAAACTTACTAATAGTACTCCATTCACAAACGCCAATAAACATAAAATACATGCAAAGCTTCAACCCCTGCAGCATTTTCTTCAGATTATTGAGTGCTCTTACACTTATGTCTGGTCTCATGTCCTACTATATATCTACTTACATTTTATTGGCCAAACAAGCCACATAACAATGTATAACTTCAATAGGATGAAGAACAAACTTATGATGTGCTCATAAGAAAGAGAGACATATCAGTGATTAGCACTAGGGACTACTTGAAAAGGCATTATGCAATACAGTTCAATCAATAGGTATTTATTCTAAGTTTTCAGGTCTAATTGAACAGTATTCAGAATTGAAAGGTTTCTTAAGATTATTACAAATTGTTTTCATTTTACAGATTAGTAAACTAGTGTATAGAGTCATTCTGTGACTTGCTCTAAATCAAATAGGCAATGTTTGGGACTCACATTTCTGACACTCAGGCTGTTATATTACACCTTGTAGTATATCTAGAAAGGTGCAAAGATTATCTAAGTATCCTTTATATTTAGGGTCCCCACAAAAGTATGAGGCCCCATTTTCAAATCTGTATAGTTGGCAACAAAGAGAAATGTCCTTTTCAAACTGCTTAATAATTTTAATCTTTAATCAAATAAAGCAATTCATTCATGATAACTCTTTACAAAAGGAAAGAAAATATAAAATAATTGACATTAATATGAAGGGAACTATTCCAGAGAGATCTACTTTTCAAAGCAATATTTTCAGAAGATAAATTATCTTGAACAACATGTTTATGGAAAATGGATCACATTTTGCTGTTAGGCATTTTGATGTTTCAGCTTGTTCACAAGATGACAACCAAAAAGTAAATTAAGATTATCCTCAGTGCCAAAGAATAATTTACTCACTTGAGGTACTTTGTTATTATTTTTTAGCAACATGTTATTCATGCAACTACAATAAATAAACAGTGAGGATTTTGCTAGTCTGAATCTCTATCTGCCTTTCCTAAATCTTTGATCACTTGATTTATTTTCTTGGACAAACCTATTTACTTCTGCATGTCTCAACATCCACATTTGCTAACTAAATTGATGGAACTGTATAACCTCTAAGGTTTCTTGTAATTATAAAATTCTGAGGCTATGACTCTTGCCGCACTCCACACAAATCATAAATAAATAAATAAAGATCAATCCATTACAAAAATTCAACCCATTATCCATGAGGATCCAAGTCATTCTTGTTTACTATTATATTCCTTGTATAAGACACAGATTTAATATATAGTAGGCACTTAATGAATAACTAATTAATTAGTGAAATAACGTGTAAACTCTCATACCTCAATTGACTGACAAAGCTGGGATTAGGACCGACATATTCTGATGGTATATTGCATTATTTCATTTTATGCCTGGGTGGATTAGAAGTAAGCAATTATGATGGACCTGCAATTAATGAAAATTTAACAAAACTTAATAGTGTCAGAACATAATCCAATACAGGCAATATGTGTATCTCAAAGTGCTGATTTTTAATTAATCTGATTGACATGGATTTAGAGAGATATGTATGATGTGCAACCAGCTGGCCATTTTTCTTATATTATAAAATCCTCAGAGCTAATCTAATCAAGAATAACTTTTTGACCAGAGAGAAAATTGAGGCACACAGATGTTTAAGATGTACAAGTCCTTTAATTACAAGTATTTTTTGAATTACATGGTAAATTTTCATGACAGTAATTTCACTGATGGTGGATCAAGCTTGAATTCAGTCAGAATTATGTGATTGTGTTATTGCAGACATTTCCTTGTGGATTATGATAATTTTTTCCAACCTCACAGTAAATTCAGGGCTTTCTATTGACAACCAACTCTCAAGTGTGGACAGCTGTGTTATCCACTCTAACAATAGTAAATCCTGATAGCATTATTTACTTATAACACAACGGCTCAATGTAAAATAATGGTGAATATGTGACACAATCCTGCCACTGGCTGTTTTAGCAACCAGCAATAGTTTATGATACAAACACAAAGTTGCTAACAAGAGGAAAAATGCTACATAGTGCATTTAGTTTATATTTGAACTTCTCAAATGGAGATACAGAGGCTGGAGTTAGTTCTTGCTCTTAGTTCAATATTTTACTTATTACTTTTTAAAAAGATTTTATTTCTTATTTTCAGAGAGGGGAAGGGAGAGAGGGAGAGAAACATCAATGTATGGCTGCCTTTCACCTGCCTCCAGCCATGGGCCTGGCTGGAGACCTGGCTTGCAACCTGGTTATGTGCCCTGGTTGGGAATTGAACCAGTGACCTTTGGGTTCACAGGCAGGTGCCTATCCACTGAGCCACCAGCCAGGGCTTACTTATTATTTTTAAGTTTTATTTTTAATTTTAAATGAATTACTATTTAGAAAGGCAGATATAAAATGACACAGCGTAGCTATCTGGCATGTATGGTACTTTTGTAGAGCTCCACGACTCCTTAAAACCAAACTTGAAATGTGCAGCTCTAGGTTAGTCAATAGTTATGAGGGATATCAATTCATATACACATAAAATTGATTTATTCATTGCACAAATAGTTATGGATGTTTTGATCTGTGCAATACTATGTTAGAAACTGTAAACTTCACAACGACATTTAAGATGTCTATGCTTGTACAGTTTATACTTGAGCTTATTTATTTATTTATTTATTTATTTTATGTATTAATTTTTATTGTAAGGATCAGCCCTTTGATTCACACAATGATGATTTAAAAAGTAGCCAAAGAGTCTAAGCTTATATGTATATTTACCTCACTTCCTCATTGTATCTTTTAGACTTGACATTACTGATGATTACCATGAATTAATCCACATTAATTAATTACCAAAGTCAATCTGAAGACATAAAAAGCATACAAACTTTTGTGATTTACATCCACATGCATTTTTCTGAAAAAAGAAGCTTAACCCTCCAAATAATTAATATCCCAGCTGTAAATTTATAAACATTTTAATATACTATGTCTCAGGTCAGCTAATAAAGAAATATATGTGTGGCTCTAAGTACAAGGAACTAAGCAGTAAGGTAATAGTTATCATTCCCTTTCAGGATAATCCCCTTTGGAGACTAACTCATTTTGTGCAAAACAAAAATAAGATTCTGAATTAAGTCCCTGTTCTCAGAGTGCAATCCATAGTGTTGAAAATTGCACCAAATATGTAAAAAGACAAATTGATTTGTCTTTTTAAAAACATAACATTCTTTTAAAAAAAATTTTTTTTTTTTTTTTCCAGAGAGAGGAAAAGGAGAAAGAAAGAAAGGGAGAGAAACATCAATGTATGGTTGCCTTTCATCTGACTCCAGCTATGGACCTGGCAGAAAACCTGGCTTACAACCTGGTTATGTGCCCTGGCTAGGAATCAAACAAGCAACCTTTGGGTTCGCAGGCCAGCATTTATCCACTGAGCCACCAGCCAGAACACAATTTTTTTTTTAAATACATTTAATTGTTACTGAGCAAAGGAGGGTTAGTTCATGTGGCACCTTGGTGTAGGACCCAACAATTAGTGTTGAGCAAAACAGGTCTTTATTTACAATATTCCAACCTGGGGGTGGGGGGTGCTAGGAGCACTTCTGCTCAGAGCCCTGTTCTCCCATGAGACCCAGCCCTTCCCTTGTTCCCTGAAAGGCTATAAGCCAAAATCAAACCCAATAGTTCCCCATTCCTTATTTGTCAGCTCTCTCCTTCAGGCTCTAGGGTATGTTGTCTTCAGCCTCCATGCAATAGTCCAGGAAAGCATGATCCATGTTACACTAGGTCATGGTGAAGTCCAGGAAAGGCACAAGTCCTACAAGAGTGTCCTTTCTGCATGTCCCAAGTTCCAAGGGTTCAGATAGAGTCTGAGTCTGCAAGGCAGGGTCCTTGGAGGCTTCAGAGTCAGCTGGAACAGGTACAGTGAAAGCAGCAGCCTGCCTGCTTTCTCACTAGCCCAGGCTGCATCGCCAAATCCTGACTCCAAACTGCACGGCTATTTCTCACATGGCTGCTACAACCTGTTCCTCTAACATGCTCCTTCCATTGTGCTTCTTCTCATGGTGGGTGGGGTCTTTCTACACTATTTCAAACAGCACGCCCCCCTTCTTTATGGCTGCCCCTTTTTCTTATTGCTGGGTGTGGGATCCCTCTGAAGTCTTTCTAACCATGCACCTCAAATGGCTGCTGCCTTTGATTTAAATCCTAACCATAGCCTGTGACGCAGTAGATAATGGTAACCAGTCGTGACCACCCACAGAAATCTTGCACAAGCCCTGTGAGCTCTCCACCACCACTCTATGGTCAAAGTTCCCTTTATCTCCCCACGCCAAGCAATAGCCTCAACTATCTGCATAACCGAGAAACTAGCTACCAGCCACAGATATGCAAAGTACCTTAAAAAACAGTATTATCTCCTTCCCCTATTCCCAAAACTAGGGGCTATGGAGGATTTGAGGGTGGGGCTCTGTTACATAATGAGATATAATTCACATACCATAAAATTTTCCAACTTAAAATGTTCATTCAAATATCTTTACTTTATTCAAAGAATTGTGTAAACATTACCAATGTCTAATAGGCAGTCACTCTCCAGTCTCCTTTTTTCCAGCCCCTGACAACCACTAGCCTACTTTTTTTATTGCCTATTCTAGATATCTCATATAAATGGGCTTGTTTAATATGTTGTTTCTTGTAGCTGACTTTTTTTCAATAAGCATAATCTTTTCAAGATCCATCCATGTTACCTCAGGCATCAGTGATTCATTATTTTTTACTGTTGAGTAGCATTCCATTGCAAAGACATACCAGTTTTGTTTATCCATTCATCTGTTAATGGGTATTTGGGTTGTTTTCACTTTTTGGATATTATGAATTATAATGTAGTTATGAACAATAATGTACAAATTCTCTGTAGATATGTTTTTTATTTCTCTTGGGAATAGGAAACACAAGAGTGTAATTACATAATTACTGGATCATATGTTAACTCTCGGTAGAACTTTTAGATGTACTGCCAAACTGCTTTTCAAAGTGAATATACTAGTTTACATTCTCACCAGAAAAGTATAAAGTTTCAAAGTACTCCACATCTTCATTAGTTATTTAACAGTTGTCATTGTTTATCTTTTTTATTGCAGCCATCGTAATGGTGTAAAGTGATGTCTTATTGTGGTTTTAACTTTCATGTTTAATTCTCTTTTTCATTTCAAGTTTCCTGACTAAGATTCTTTCTAAACATAGTGGTATGAATAAATTGAATCCTAGCTTCCAACCTAAGTCAGCACTGAACTTTAAAATTAATACATATCCTGAAAACTTAGATATTTTCAGTTTGTGTTTTAACTTGCTGTAAATACAAGTGCTTCAAATATGCTACCAAACAGACATCCTTACAGCAACTTGTTTGATTTTAATAATAGGCTATGCCTGGAAAATAAGACTGGTCCTTTCTTTTGGCCATTCTCTTCTTTTTTTTTTTCAAATCTCAAACTAATTCACTACATAGTATTATATTAATGTGTTATTCACACAATTGTAAATTTATGTCCTTTTCTGGATAAGCTTGTGTTGTTTTCATAAGAATTAGTATCTTTATGGTATTTTCACTGGACATTGCTTTGGATGGTTTTGCAATTTTCAAAAATCATAAAGATTCCATTGCAGCTTCACTTTGGAGCCTGCTGAATGTGTTTACTGCCCTATATCCTAAATACCTGTATCTTAACAAAAGCTACTGTGCAAGGCACAGCCTACTGAGTCATTTTCAAAATACAGAGTATAGGGAGCAGGTGTTTAGTTGTGAGTAATGGAATAAAACAAAGTTACAAACTGGATTAGTTAATAACATAGGATACATAAACTGTATTTCTGGAATCATAGTTAAATTTGTTTATTTAATTTTCAAATTCTTTACTAGAATGCCTCATCCCTAGAGATGAATGACCTACCATAAAACATCTCATGCAGTATGTGATCATCTGAAATTTTCTGATGCATAAAAGCTATGGCAGGGTACTCATTATCTCTTTTTAAAAAATAAATAAATAAAGATCACTAAGAGCCCATAAATATTTACTCATGAGGAGATGCAGTTTATTCACTTCATAAATCATGACATTTGAATCCTGGAATTCCTCATCAAATGGATTTGTACAGGTAATATTTTAAAGAGAATATAAATAAAAAGAAAAACTACAAAAATACTATTATATGTTATACTATTGCATATTACTTTAGCATCATACTTGACACTTCTTGAAAAAAGTAAAAAGTTTATTTGTGCCACCCCATGCAAAATGAATATTATTAGCATAGTAATTTTATTTATCATTTCCACACAATAAGCATTTTATAAATATTGTATGTATGTATGTATGTATTTAAATAATCCTATGGAGTAAGTACTATTAAGACCTCTAAATTTTACAGAAAGAAATGTAATTAAAAGGTTAATTTGCACAATGCCAAATTTGGATGGGGCAGGCAGTCAAAATACAAATCCAGGCAATCAGATTCTAGAGCTCATTCTCTTAAATACCCTGCAATAATGCCAAAATATTGATTCTACAATTTTTATTCAAAAGGAGCAATTCAACATAAACACTTACATCCTCTCTCTAACAAACTCCCAATAAAAATACAATTAAGATGAATGAAAATAAGTAGTCTAACAATAATAGTGAAAAAGATCTAGAATAACAAAGATATCTTAATGATTTTTTAAAAAAGAGAACATATGAAAGTAATTGACTGTCTACTAAAGAGAGAAAAGATAGTCCAAAAAGCACTGAGGAAAAATCTGAAGTAAGAGTAGAAGCTATCTTTCTCATCACCAAGCTCAGTTTGGGTATTCGGAGAACAGGGAGGAGGATACATTCAGGCAGTGGTTGAAAGGCAGTCTGCAAGAAGAGGAGCCAGACAGCCCTGGGCCTCCGCACTGAAGAGAGGGACAGCAGGATCAGTGGCTCCGTGGGTAAATCCGGCCTGACATTCATTAAAATGACCTGCAATCTTTTGCCTGGGAAAGCCAAGGCTCCTGGGTTAGGAACAAATATCCTAGGATAAAGACACCTTTGTTTTGACACTGAATAAATTTCAATCTAAGATCCAAGACTGCTCTCCATAAAGCAAAGACAATTAAACACTTGCTTCCCATGTACACAGGTGCCAGGGGGAAACATATCTATAAGTATCCTGAGGAAATCCAAAAACAGCTACTAGATTGTCAGCAGAGTTCTTCATGATTATGGTTGGCTAAGCAGAACTGCCAGACATCTGAGAGAGGTAGCACAAAGAGAAAAAACATACTAAATAAACTAAAGAAATGGACCTGGAAGAGATTATAGATGGAACATAGAACAAGACTTTAGAATATAGAATTAAACAACAAAGAAATGGAGAATATTGTAAATGAGTGAAGAGATGAAAGATCAATTCATAAAATTCAGTTTTCGTCTACTAGGACTGCTGCAAACTGAACTAACGAGAAATAAAGACAGACTCATAGAGAACAGAATGAAAGTTTTGGGGGTAGTAATTAGGGGGTGAAGAGATTGAACAAAAAAGAAAAATAACTTAATGGGTAACAGTGTGGTGTTTGAAGGATGGAAGTATAAAGGTGTCAATGGTAATAGAAAAAATACAATAAAAATATAAACAAATAAGCACCTCAGAGTCCTAAAGCTCTAAGGATATGAACAGAAAAAAGAAGAGCAGTTTACACCTCCTAATGAATAAAAAGATGTCTTTATTATCTATAAGAATTACCAAAATCACAACTAATTATTTCCTGATTAAATAGAAGAACCTCAAAAATCAATCGATTATGCCAAAGCTTTCAAGAGGAAACACAACACACAACAGGATGCTTATGAAGGAATGAAGAACAGTGAACATCATGTTGTTAATAATCTTAGGGTCTGTAAGAAAATAAAATAGGGTTCAATTTTTGAAGAAAAATGACTTTGAATCCAAAAAATATATATCCGAATATATGATTAATTATCAATCAAGTGAAAGTTCAAATAGAAATATTTTTTTTTTTAGAGAGAACTGGAGAGAGGCAGAGAGGGAGAAAGACATTAATGTGTGGTTACCTTTCACCTGCCTCCAGCTATAGAACTGGCTGGAGACCTGGCTTGCAACCTAGTTATGTGCCCTGGCTGGGAATTGAACCAGCGACCTTCGGGTTTGCAGGCCTTATCTATCCACTGTGCCACCAGCCAGGGCTTCAATGCACCTTCTTTTAAAAGTAAAGATACATTCTAGTAAAACAATGGAAACATTCAGAATAATAACAAGTAAGCTCTCATGAATGAGATTAATGCCTTTTATTTATACTTAATTCTTTTTAAAGTATATTTTATTAATTATGCTGCTACAGTTGTCCCAAATTATTTTCCCTTTCCTCCCAAATTATCTTCCTTTTGCTCCCCTCCACCAAAGACCCTCATTCCCCGACACAGTATCATTCCCTTTAGTACATATTCACAGGTTATACATATAAATTCTCTGATTTCACTGTTTCATTTATTATTTTTAACATCTTGTCTATCTTGTACCCACCATTTATGTTTCCTAATCCCTGAACATTTTCCCATTTCACTCCCTTCTCCTCACAGCTGATATCTCTTCCAGTGATCCCCATACTTATGATTCTGGTCCTATTCTGATTGTTTGCTTAATTTGTGTCTTGGTGTGGTCTGATTTGGATTTAGGTTGTTTGGGACTCTCTGTGCTCCCTGGACTTGTATGTTTATTTCCTTTGCCAAATTAGGGAAGTTTTCCTTCATTATTTTTTTCAAACAAGTTTTCAATTTTTTGCTCTTTCTGCTCTTCTCCTGTTACCCCTATGATTTGGATATTGGCATGTTTAATGTCATCTCAGAGGTTCCTAAGCCACTCCTCATTTTTATTCAATTCTTGTTTCCTCATTCTGTGCTAGTTAACTCTTTATTTCTTCCTTAGGTTCTAAATTGTTTATTTGAATCTCATTTTCCATCCCTTCACCATTAGTTTCATTTATATTTTCCTTCATTTCACTTAGCCTCGTCTTCACTTCTTCCCTTTTGCATTTGCCATATTTAAGCACATCTGTCAAGTCTGTGAGCATCTTTATCATCAGCATTTTAAACTGTGTATCTGTCAAGCTGGCTATTTCTTCATTGTTTAATTTGCCCACTGGGACCTTGATCTGTTCCCTCTTTCGGGCTATATTTTTTTGTCTCCTCAACTTGACAGACTAGAATATTTGCCTCTGTGTCTTAGGTAGAGCCATCAGACCTGCTATGTTGTAAGGGACAGAGCCTTAGGTATTTTCAGTACAGGAAACCCATTTCACCTGTATGAGGGGGAGGGGTCTGAGACAGAACAATGCTACTTGCTCAGTACTCATCCCTTTTCCAGGTACTTCTCATACTTCCTTTGTTGGACTGGTGCCTCTCTAGCTGTTGCCCTGCCCATGGTTCCCAGAATGGATGGGTCTGTGGACATTCAGGACTTTAGGGGCCCTCTAAACAAAGAGACACTGCTGAGAAACTGGCAATTTCTTCCTCTGCTCCAACCCCCACTGGCTTTTACAGTCAGAAGCAATGTGGCTTTATTTTCCCCCCAGTATTGATACCATAAGCTGCCTCGTATGGTCTGATGCAGTGCCACCAAATGGCTGGCCACTAAATTGCTCCACCAAACTGTGTCCTCTCCTGGGTCCACACCTTCTACTTGTTTGGATGAGTATTTCTTCTTCATATTTTTTGTTTGTTGTACTTCCATGCAGCTCTATATTCTGGAATTCCTGGTTGTCTCTGGCTTTGAGGTAGATATACCCATTTTTGGTTGTGGAGAGAGATATAGTGTGTCTACTCATGCCTCCATCTTGGGCTCTCCCCCCTTTATTTATTTCTTATTTCTAAGTTATGTTTTTAATTAATTTATTATTATTGTATTACATTTGTTCCATGTATTCCCCATTGCTACCCCCTGCCGCACACTCCCCATTCCCTCTCCCACGGTCAATCCCACATATTGTCCATTTCCATGGGTCATTTATATTAGTTCCTTGACTAAACTCTTCCCTGATTTCCCCCTTTTCTTTCCTCCTATCTGGTCACTGTCAGTCTGTTCCTTGTTTCCATGCCTCTGGTTCTGTTTTGCTTGCTTGTTTGTTTTATTCATTAGTTTCCTGTATTAGGTGAGATCATATACTTGTCTTTCTCCACCTGTCTTATTTCACTAAACATAATACTCTCCAGTTCCATCACTCTCTTGCAATAGGTAGGCATTCCTTCTTTCTTTCTGTTGCATAGTATTCCATTGTGTAAATGTACCAAAGTTTTTGATAAATGTACCAAAGTTTTTTTTATCCACTCATCCACTGATGGGTACTTAGGCTGTTTCTAGCACTTGGAAATAATGTTGCTGTAAACATAGTGGTACATAGGTTCTTCTGAATTGGTGTTTCAGGATTCTTCAGGTATAACCCTAACAGTGGAATCACTGGATCAAAGAGCAGTTCCATTTTTAGTTTATTGAGGAAATTCCATACTGTTTCCCATACTGGCTGCACCAGTCTGCATTTCCACCTACAGTGCACTTCTACCTAAGACACAGAGGCAAATACAGTAGTCTGTCAAGTTGAGGAGACATAATTTGTTAATTATGGCCATTCTGACAGGTGTGAGGTGGCATCTCACTCTGGTTTTAATCTGCATCTCTCTGATGGCTACTCTTTCATATGCCTACAGGCCTTTCGTATGTCATTCTTGGAGAAGTGTCTGTTCAGTTCCTTTGCCCATTTTCTATTTGGGTTGTCTGCCTTCTTGGTGTTGAGTCATATAAATTCTTCATATATTTTGGAGATCAAACCCTTGCCAGTGGTATCATTGGCAAATATATTTTCCCATATGGTTAATTTTGCTGATGTTTTCTTTAGCTGAGTAGAAACTTTTTAGTTTGGTGTAGTCTCACTTGTTGATTTGTCTCTTCATTTTCCTTGCCATAGGAGAAATATCAGTGAAAATATTGTGTGGGATACCTAAAATTTTACTGTCTATGTTTCCCGTTAGGACTTTTATGGTAACTCTGCTTATGTTTAAATCTTTATACATCTTGAATTATTCTGGTTTATGGTGTAAGTTCACCAAAAAACTACTTGACCTAATAAGTAAATTTGCCAAAATAACTGGATACAAATCAATATCCAGAAATTGAAACATTTTTTTATACAGCAATGAAACATCAGAGATAGAAACTAAAAAAAATCCCATTTACTATAGCAGAAAATTACAGAACACTGAAGAAAGAAATTAAGGAAGATATAAATAAATGGAAGCATATACCATGTTCATTGATGGGAAGAATTAACATTATTAAAGTGTCCATACTACCCAAAGTAATTTATAGATTCAATGCAATCCCTATTAAATAACCAATGACATAGTTCACTGATTCAGAGCAAATGCTTCAAAAATTTATATGAAGCCAAAAAGGCCCCAAATAGCCACAGCAAGCTTGAGAAAGGAGAAAAAATAGGAGGAATCACAATGCTAGATAACAAACTATATTACAAGGCCACTGTAATCAAAATAGTCAAGTACTGGCATAAGAACAGACATATAGATCAATGGAACAGAATAGAGAGCCCAGAAATAAACCCAGGACTCCATGGTTAATTAATATGCAACAAAGAGGGAAGGAAAATAAAATGGAGTTAAAATATCCTCTTCAACAAGTGGTATTGGGGGAATTGGACAGGGTTATGCAAAAAATAATTTATTTATTTTTTAATTTAATGTATTGCTCTGACAATGGTTGATATGATCATACAGGTTTCAAGTGTAAAATTCTACACTACATTATCCATAAATTGTGTCATGTACCCACCACTCAAAGTCATATCTTCCTTTGTCACCATATGTTCATATATGACCCCCTTTACACTTTACTAATGTCCCACCCCCTTTCCTCTGGTACTACCATACTGTTTAAATCTGTGAGTTTACTTGTTCTTCTTGTTTGTGCACTTGTTTGTTTGTTTTTTGTTTGTTTGTTTGTTTGTTTTCAGTTTTATATACTACATATGAGTTCTTAAATTTTTCTATCTGACTTACTTTGTACTATGTTCATTTCAAGGTCTACCCATGTTGTTGTAAATGGAAGTATTTCACTTTTTCTTTGCCATTGGGTGCTGCAATGAATGTAGAGGTTTTATTTATCTTTGTAAATAAATATTTTCAAATCTTTAGGGTAGATACCCAGAAGAGAAGTTGCCTGGACTTATGATAATTCTATTCTTAATATTTTTAGGAGCCTATAGAGTAATTTCTCATCAGATATGTATGAAAGCACAAAAGAGCCAAAGAGTCAAAGAAATCTTGAGGAACAAAAAATGAAGCCAGAGGTTTTACACTCTCTAATTTTAACTTGAATGGCAAAACAATATTTATGCCTTTTAAAAAGCAGCTGAGAGAGATCCTTTGTCCTTTCCACCATGTGAGGACACTGAGAGAAGCCCCAAGTCTACAACTCAGAGACCCTGAGATGGCGTTTACTAGAACCTGGCTGTTCTGGCCTCCTGGACTTGAACCTCCAGCCTGAGGAACTATGAGAAAGAAATGTCTGTTGCTTACAAGCCACCCAGTCTCTGCTATTTTGTTATAGCAGACTGAATGGTCTAAGTCACCTATCGTCAAATACTAAACATCAAATTATTATTATGAAATGAAAAAATACAATAATTACAAAATTTGACAACATATAAATCACAGTTTTGCTAACAAAAAAGATGAGGCACTGGAGGTTGGTGTAGATATACAATTTGGGGGTAACAAAATAATTTTTAAAGCTAATGAAACAAGAAATAGTAATCATAAATTAAACTTATTTAAAAAATTAATAAGAGAATTAAAAATGATAAGACAACAATCCAAACTTAGGAGAAGAGTAGGGGAAGGAAAATAAGTGGGAATTCTTCTTTAACATGTACTTGCATAAATAGGCTTCAAGGGAATGTATAACTTTATTTGCACATATGTGTATGTATATGTGTGTGTTTTCTATCATTAGTTTCTTTCCATCAACATTTATCCCCAGTATAGACCTCCACCGACTCCCCTGCCCCACAATCACCACACTGTTGCTCATTTCAGTAAGTAAATAGCTAGGTTAGAGTGGATGAACATTTGAAAATAAAGCATGTTATTTAGAATGTGGTGTTATTCACCAGAAGTAAAAACACATACGGTTAAGAGTTTTTCCTTTTTTCTTTCCATACGTTTTAAATAGTATAATATTTTTAATTTTAAAACATTCAGTATTATCCTTTGGACTCTAATTATTATTATTTTACCTTTAGTTATTTTGGATCCAGTGGTGAGCCTGGTGATATATATAGAAACAAGTTTTCATTCATTTTCGTTTTAGGTCATTACCAAATTTGTGAGAAAAATTCATATTAAAGTCCTAGAAAATCAAAGAAGGAAGGGACATGAAGATCCAACTGGTTAAACTGAGGTAATTAAATATTATTTGAAGGCTATTCTCCTTTTCCTTTTCCTTTTCTTTTATGTCAAGAACCATAAGCCTTTCTTGTTTATTTATTTATTTTGAAGATTATATTTATTATTTTTAGAGAAAGGGGAAGGAAGGGAGGCTGAAAGGGAGAGAAACATCAATGTATGTTTGCCTTTCATTTGCCTCCAGCTAAAGACCTGGCTGGAGACCTGGCTTGCAACCTGGATATGTGCCCTGACTGGGAATCAAACCAGCAAGACCTTTGGGTTCGCAAGCCAGCACAGATACAACTGTAGTTCTTAATAAAATGATGTTCCTGTTAAACTTCAAAGATTGCAACATCCAAATCATTAGTTAACTTTTATACTAATCCGTAAGTGATTTACTATGAAGAAACTTAAGACATATTGAACAAATGTCAAAACCTCACTTAAATTTTTGGTAGCTTTAGAGCAGAAATATTGACAAAATCTAAATTGAAAAAAAGTTTACTTTTGTTTAATAGTTTGCAATTAAAATGGCCTCTCTAAAGGATTAATCATATTCAAGCATGTTTACAAAGATAAACTATAATAGGCTTTCTGTTTGAGGCCATCTTTCTCCATCTGCTCAATTCTTAAATTAGATGTCTCATCGCCTTCCTAATTGCAATGCAGACCAATGTGCACTGTGCTGAATGCCAGATGTAGTCAATGAATATCCCTATAAACATTACACCTGACTTTTTGTTCTTATCAAATGAGCCAGCTGAGGTATGATCAGTAATTATATTTATTTGCCTTCTGACACAGTGATCCCACTTCTAGCAATATATCTGAAGGGACCCAAAATACTA
Source organism: Noctilio leporinus (assembly GCA_004026585.1). Taxonomy (NCBI): domain Eukaryota; kingdom Metazoa; phylum Chordata; class Mammalia; order Chiroptera; family Noctilionidae; genus Noctilio; species Noctilio leporinus. Next base: position 50,759 of record PVIW01005762.1, read on the forward strand.
ATTCAAAAGAGCATAGGCACCCCAATGTTCATTGCACCATTATTAGATATGGAAGCAGCTCAATTGTCCATCAATAAATGAGTGGATAAAACTATAGCACATTTATACAATAGAATATTACTCAGCAATAGAAAAGAAGAAACTTTTACCCCTTTGACTTTATGAATGGGCCTGGAGAATATTATACTAAGTGAAGTAAGTCAGTCTGAGGAAGGCAAAAACCATGTGATTTTACTCACATGGAATTTAATGAACAAACTGGAGGGATTGAGTGAAAAGGAAAAAGGACTCATGGACATGGACAAAGTGTGGTGATTGCAGCAGAGAAAGAGGGTTTTAGGGGACTAAATAGTAACCAGGGAAAATAATTTTTAAAATATAAGATGAAAATCAAAGAAAGTAATAATTTTCAAGGTAAGGGTTTATATTGCCTTTATTGCAAGTTTCAACACTTTGTTCTCAAGTATACAAGGTCTGTCCAGAAGGTATCCAGCCATGTCATATGAAAAACAGAGACATTTATTGAAGAAGATACAAGATAAAAGAAACATTAGGCCAATGATGCCTTGGACTCTGTTAAGGTACCCCTAGGTAGGTGTCAGGGCATGGATCCCTGTGCAAGCCAGGTCAACCCTATAAGACCTGACAAAGCTGGGTGCATACAGACCCCTGTGCTCCAAGGTGGACTCCAAGTATGAATCTGGCCTTAGGAATATTGCATACATCCTTTGAAGTCTGCCCTGTGACCTAAACTTCCTTGACTTGTGTATTGAGCCTGCAGTAGATGTTAAACCTTAACTACAGTGTTTCCCAGACAAGGTAAAGCTAAAGGACTTCATCATCACCAAGCCATTATTACATGAAATATTAAAGGGACTTATTTAAAAAAAAATCAAACCATATACATTAAAATGACAACAAACTCATAACTCAACAACTTAATCTAAAAATTAAAAACAAAACAAACTAAGCAAACAACCAGAACAGGAACAGAATCATAGGTGTAAGGGTCATTTGGAAGGTTATCAGCTGGGAAGGGGAAGGAGGAAAGGTAGGTAAATGTTGCAAGGATCAAGAAGCATAATTGTTAGGAATGAAATAGGGTATGTTAAGATAAGAATAGTTTAGGAAAGGTTGAAGCCAAAGAACTTCCATGTATGACCCATGGATATTAACTAACAGGGAAGGGATTGCTGGAGGGAAGAGGGTACCATGTGGAAAGGTGCAAAGTGAAGAATTTGGGACAACTATAACAGAATAATCAATAAAATATATTTGAAAGAAGGAAAAATCTATAAAGGTTACTTTGCTCAATTTTTAAGGCTTTAATCACAACACATCAGTTACTTAGACTGTTTGACATTTCCTGTAAATTCCTCTACTTAGGAAACCCTTAGAGATTCCTATGAAAAGAGATGAAATTACCAAAATGTGTTGGCACAGTTAGATATTTTCCCTCTTACTGAATGAACTCAAAACATCATAAATATTTGGAAAAACTTAAGAACTATAATTTACAGTCAAAATGTTGAGTGGTGTGACTTCAAATGCTTTCTGTGTTTGTTGCGATTGCTTAATAGCCCATATTTTGTGGAGAAGGAGAATGTGCTTGCATTTATATATAAAAACAAACTGTGATTAAAAAAGAACTCATTGAAAATGTTACAAGAGAGGATTCATACATTGTTAGGCACTGCCTTTCCTTTCTAAATGATAACTTTACTGGATAGAGTAATTTTGATTGGAGGTCCTTGCATTTCATCACTTTGAATATTTCCAGCTAGCCCCTTTTTGCCTTCAAAGTTTCTTTTTAGAAATCAGCTGATAGTACCTTTGTAGGTACTTCTTTGCTTTTCTCTTGCTGCTTGTAAGATTCTCTCTCTCTCTCTCTCTCTTTTTTTTTTTTTTTTTTTTTTAAAGATTTTATATTCATTATTTTCAGAGAGAAGGGCAAGGAAGGAGGTTGCCTTTCACTTGCCTCCAGTTGGACCTGGCTGGAGGCCTGGATGGAAACCTGGCTTGCAACCTGGTTATGTGCCCTAACTGGGGAATTGAACCATCAACCTTTGGGTTCTCAGGCCAGCACCAGTCCACTGAGCCACACCAGCCAGGGCAAGAGTCTCTTTTTATCTTTAACCTTTGGCATTTTAATTATGATGTGTCTTGTACATTGAAAGTTGTCCCATAGGTTCCTAATTCTCTCTTAATTTTTTCAATTCTTGTTTATTCTTTATATTCTGAGTAAATGTTTACTTCTTCCTTATGTTCTAAATTGTTGCTTTGAAACCTGGCTTCCTTCCTATCGCTGTTTGCTCCCTGCAATTTTTTTTCCCTTTACAACATTCACTTCTTCCTTTATTTTGTGGCTTTAATCATTTCTTTGATCACCAATAGTTTGAACTCTGCACCTGATAGGTTGGCTATCTCCATTTTGTTTAGTTATTTTGCTAAAGTTTTGTTCTGTATTTTTATTTGGGCCATATTTCTTTGCCTCCTCATTTTGGCAGTCTCACTGTGTTTGTTTCTATGTATTAGGTAGAGCTGCTTTAACTCCATGTCTTGGTCATGTAGCCTAAGCTAGTATGTGCCCTGTAGGGTCCAGTGGCACAGCCTCCCCTGCACACCTCGAATACCAAGCTGGGTATTCGAGGTGTGCCCTTTGTGTGGGCTGAGTACACTCTTGTCTTGGGTTGAGCCTTGCTTGCTGTTGGCAGATTAATGAGAAGGGTGTACCCAGGCCAGTCAGCTGCAAGGACTGGCTGTGACCACTGACCACCAACCTCTGCCCTCTGTAGAGGATCAACTGTGTAGAGTCTGAGTGGTGCTGCTCATACATGGTCCATAGCTATCCGCTGGGTGCCCTGGTCCTGGGGCTTCCCAGGAGTTGCAATCCAAGGCCTATGTTTTGCCTGCGCACCCTGGCTGAGTTGTAAGGCAATCTGAGATGGCTGCTACTTGTGCTGGGCTTGGAGATTCCCAGGCAGAAGCCAAGCTGTGAATCTAGGCTTGCTGCTGCTAGCGTCTGGCCTGGAACTCACAGAGGCAGCTGTTGATTGTTTGATGGGATTTAGGAAGGTGTGAAGCATGAGCCAAGATCAGCCATCATATGGAAAAGCAGCTTGGGTGGGCCTGTAAGTTGGGTGGGGCAGAGTCTCTGAGGATGTCTAAGGCAGGTCAAACAGTGTTAGCCAGATTAATGGAATCTGAGATATGGCACCAGCTTGCTGACTCTATTGGGAGAGGGTTTAGAAAAGAGACAGTAGCCTCTGTTCACCAGACACTTCAATTCCTCCAGTGTATGCCACTGGTGTCTTTCAAGCTGCTACCCTGGTGCTTGGGCTCAGAGAGAGTGATTCTGAGTAGGTGAGTAGGTGAGTCTGTATGTGGGTTCTTTAATAGGAACTGCCTGGGGCTCCAGAAGTTTCTTCCATCGACTCAGTCCCCACTGGTTATTGCAGCCAGATGTTTTGGGACTTACTCTCTGACACTGGAACCCTAGGGGGGCCTGATATGGAGCTGAGACTTCTCATTCCTCGTTATCCCCCACAAATTATTATCTATCACGTGTGGATGAGATACCAGATTGTTCCACCCCTCCTACCTGTCTGGATAGATGTGGTTTCCTTAATTCTGTAGTTGTCAGACTTCCATTCAACTAGATTTCTGACAATTCTGGTTGATGGTTTTGCATTTTAGTTGTAAATTCGACCTGGTTGTACAAAGTGCCAAGCCATCTTAAACTTTTATATGTTTACATCAAGCTGCATGGTAGTTTCCAGAAAGTTTTTAAAGCAAGTAATTTAGGGAATTGTCAAAAACGAGAGAATAGAGGAGGAAAACAGTCCTTGGATGCTACTATATTTTCTGTAAACCATTAATTGAAACAGTAATCTTTCTCTAAGATTAAAAATATTATGAGATTCATTTCAATTAATGAGATGGCCATAATGTTTGTATATTTAGGATGAGTTTAATACTTTACAGATAATTTATTAGAAGTAATTTAAAATATTAATTATATTCTACCTAGTTCTCCTAATGTTCTGCTATTTTTTGCTCTTAATTTTTTAAATTTCTATGAAGATAGGACAAATAATGTAAATATTATATATATATATACATATATATCTTTTCCATTATACATACATCTGAGAATAAATTCAAAATTCATACTATTAGAGTGAATTTAAGGCAAGAAGTTGAGAAGGTAACATGGCATTCTCAAGTAATCTATATGAAGCTACAGATATGATGCTCTTAGAAATTCCTTGGTCAAAGTACCAATCTGAAGAAAAAGATATTTCCCTCTTGTTATGCTTATATAGAACTATGTATAGTTTTAAATAAGTCCAGACAACTCTATTTACACTTTAAAATGAACTTAGAATCATAGATTTTCCAAAACATCAAACTATTAAATTTTAAAACATCACCCATCAATTATGGATGGGTAATAATGTTCAAAAGTTGTGTACCATGATAAAATAAAAGGGTATAAGCAGTAGCATCTTCCAGTAAATTATAACAATTTATTATGATAAAACCAATTTTTCTTTTATAAAACAATGCCTAGGGAGATGGCAAATTTTTTGTTAGTATTTGAAGAGCTAAAATAAAATGAGATAATTTTAGAACAGAGCAAATATCAATAGATTATCTTGAGCTTCCCCGGGAGAATTATGTGTTTTGAGACTAGAAATGCATTTACCTCTTTTTCCCCAACGTTTATGCCCCCTTTTGCTCTCTTTTAGTTATATTGGCTAATTCTTCCAATATCGTGTTCAATATTAGTGGCCATATGGGGTAATTATAAATCCTGTTTCTTACTTTTTGGCAATAAAAAACTAGTGATTTTTAATTCATTATGCCATGTGTCAGGATGTATGTATGTGACATTTGTTTCTGTGCTTAAATTACTTGGTCACCCACCACAGTGCAGAAGCTGGGGAGTCAGAGCATCAGGAAGGTGGAACAGATTCCCCAGGTTGCTGAAATCAATAGGATAGTTGCAACATGAATTACTTATTTGTCCATTGCAAATTTTTATTTCTTCATTCTACCACTATTTCCTTCCGTGACCTCAAAGCTTTCCTTCATTTGCTAAATATAAATTCAGGGCCGTAAAATTTGCATCTGTTTTACACTGACATCAATGAGACTTCCCTATTCTTATCATCACATTTAAGTTTTTTTTGTCTTGCATGCCAACTTGTCACTATCTATTTGGTGATCTAAATGCAAATAAATGACACCTTTTTTACTGAAATTTATTTTGGCATTGATGCTGACAACTTGGGCTTCAGTGACAACAGTAATATTGATAGCAGCAATACAAAGTCTATGGATGTCTTTGGAATAAAATAAGGGTTTAAAATGTATTTTAAATAAAGGTGATAAGGAAATTTTTGTTTGATTCTTTAAGAGATTAAAATAGGCAGTGGAGCCTTGGCTGATGGCACAGTGGATAAGGCCCCAGTCTACAAACCCAAAGGTGGCTGGTTTGATTCCCCAGTTAGGGCACATAACCAGGTTGCAAGCCAGGTCTCCAGCCAGGTCCCGACATGGACGCAGGTGACACGTAACCATATATTGATGTCTCTCTCCCTCTCTGCCTCTCTGCCTTTCCTTCTGTCTGAAAATAATAAATAAAATATTTTTAAATAGGCAATGGGTATATAATAACAAAAATCCCCAACCAGTGTGGGAATTGACTGGGGGTGGGGGGAGAATGGGCAGAGGAGGGCAAAGGGTGGAAAATGGGACAACCGTTTAGAATAACAATAAAAAATGTTAAAAAAAAAAAAAAAAAAAAAAAAAAAGGACTTGCTAATTAGGCCCCTGCTTGCTGCTCTGATCTCCATTTTCTATTTTCTTCCTTTTGTTCTACCCTGAAGCCACACTTACTTGCTTAGGCTCCTCAGCTGTGCCACATTTTCTCCTGCCTCAGGGCACCACAGGTGTTCTCTTTCCTTCATGGCTAAACAGCTGTATCGACTTTGTTTCAGTGCTTTCTCATTTCTCCCCATCCCACCTCTCAGTTTTCAGATTTATCTCAGATATCTGCTTAACATCATTTTATCACAGTGGCGTTTCGTTATATCTCACTATGTATACACAAGATTAATTCCCCTACAATAGTTTCCTTTCTATCGTTTATCACATTGTAACTGCATGTTCAATGCCTAAGTGACCACTGAATTCTGGATTCTAGGAGGGTGTGTTTGTTTTCTTCACCCCTATGTCCTCAGTAACTTTTTAGTGCCTGACATTTAGCGGTTCCCATTAAATCTTTGTTAAGTCAATGAATACCTATGACATGTTTCTCTTAACTGTATTCCTCTGTTTCATTTGGCCCTCCTGCTGTGAATGACCTTCCTCTGAATTTGGTTTATTTGTTTGACAAGATCCAGCTCAGACTTTCCTTCTCCCAGATGTGTTTCCTGACCTTCTTTCTCCCCTACCCTCTCCCTTACATTGACTTATACTCCTCTTCTGTGTTTCCAAGGCACATTTTACAAACAGCTCTCCCAAGCCCTTGCTATGCAGGAATTTAGCTTTAACTAAATTTACCACTTGTACATATAAAAACTCTGGCACCTCATGATCCCTCACAGGGATTGTATTTATTTATTCTACATTATATGGCCAAATAAAAATACATCATAATGACAATAACATAGGTGCTCCAAAATACTATTGAAAAGAAAAAAAGAGAGATTTGGATTATACTAGAGGTTCCTCCACTCAAAGCTTTTCATAATCATCCATAGAAAAGGACTGAAGGAAAAAAGGAATGGGATGAATAATGTACACTTACAGTGAGGCTGTTATGATTGTTCTTTTAAACGCTATGTGGAAACAGATACACTTTTCTTTTTCCCCAATATTATTTGCCTCTTTGAGCTACTGTTATTGTAAAATACTATTTAATTATTCTTCAATAGTTGTACATGTGAAATTAATTTTTGAGAGCAATTTGCTGCCAAACCTGGTCACCTGCTAATATCTACTGAATATAACTATCTCATCCTGTGGTTAATACATTTTCCTTTGATTTGGGAGTGACCTGTAAGTTCTGTAGCTTGGGTGACAGGGATAACAGTGGATGTGAAATACATGAATCCTAGAGTCACTATTATTGCCCCTTTCTAGAATTGTCCCTAGCTTTGTCTCCTCTATTCATCATACTTCTACAGAGCTTTAGGGTCTTAAAGGCTTCCTATTGAATTAGAGCTGTTCCAATCTAAATACAATGGCCTAGATACCCAGCAAACCTCATTGAATGGTACTCTTGAGATTTGTGCATTTCTTCACAGGTGCATTTTACCTCAAATACGATAATTGTGAATAAATATTGAGCTCCAGTTAATGATATGCATTCTGAGGCTGCAACTTACTTAAACATACATCACATAAAATACATCACTAGAGGGATGGAGAGTTAGAAAAATATGTGCTGGAACAAGTTTAGTATAATGTTAATTGTAGAATTTAGGTTGTAGGCACATGATTCTTCACTGCAAAATCTTTTCACTTCACTATATATTTGAATATATTTATAATAAAATTTTGGAATGTTATCTCAGATTTAATTAGTAACTTGGGAATGATTGGAGAGCATCAAAGAGGATACACTTGTAGGTAAATCTAAATGAATATAAACTTCTTAAAACAAAACAAAAAGTAAAAGGTAATGGCCAAGACCATTTTGTCTTTAGTATCTATATATATTTTTTGAATTGAAAATTTGATTTATGTGCCCTTTGCCCCTTCATTGTCCCTCATTCATTCTTTTTAAAAACTATAAAATGAAATGATTAAGCAATCACACTTATATGCAAAATAATGAATAAAAAATATTATCTTATGTCCTTACATCCAAAAAAGTACAGTCAGAAAATACATACCCTCCAATATATAAGCTAACTCTGATAGACTGAAATATTGTTCAATAAATATTCACTTACCTCTTCTTCTCTTTGGAATCAGAGTACAACTTTCTAGCCCCCTTTCAAATTAGTCAGGTGATTTATTTTGGCCAAAGAAAAGTGGGCAGGAGGTGATACAGAGACATTAAAATATGGTTGAAGAGTTTGGTTTGCTCCCTGTCATCTGTCATTTCAATGAGATAATGTTCAAAATAAGTGCTGATAACAGAATCATATAAAGCTAACCTGAACCTAAACTTTGACCTTAAGACAACCCCAACCAGACCACAGACTGAAGCACAATGGTCATCAGGCTCCAGCCAATATCAGCAAACTGTGGTTTATTGGTAGACCTATGAGAGTAACAAAAAATGCTCATTGCTGTAACTTACTAAGCTTATTTTGTCATTTGGCATGATTCTTAGATTATGACAGTGACAAAACAAATGAAATATAATAAAAACAAGAAGAAAAATGATACATTTTGTAGCATCATTTAATTATTTCTAGCTTTATTTTATTCTTATTTTACTGTTATTAAATACTTCTCCATAATTTCTAAACATAGCACTGAGAAACCAGATAGCTGATAAATATATTATCTTTGTTGATAAAGTTTGACTTTAATTAAAAATTCATCTCATAAAAATTATATAAAGCACAATGAAAAGATTACATGCTGGCAGGACATATTTATTATCCACATAGCCAAAAATTGAATAATAATTGGAATACCTAAATATTTTCCTTAAAACAATAATAAAAATGAGAACTCGCCAAGAATATGGACAAATACATCAAGAAGCATAATGCACAGAGAGAAGAATATAAGTAACCAGTGTACATAAAAAGTTCAACATCACATAAAATAAAAGATTAAATCATTAGATTAGTGTAGACTATATGTATTGATGAATCTATAGAATAATGAAAATTCTCACACTTTTCTGAAGAGAGTATTACATTCTTCTAACTATGGAGAACAATCTGAAATAACTAGAAATCCAAATACACACAACTCAGATGTAGCAATTCCACTGCTAGAGTCTAGGGCATCTCTTGCACATATATACACAGAAACATGTTGAATGTTTATTGCAACATTTTTTTAAAAACAGAAATATAGAAAAAACACAAATATCAAATAAAAGGTAAAATAAATTATAACACTCCTATACAAAGGAATAAAATAGTATTCACAATAAAAGAACTAGACAAATGATACTCAACACCAAAAAAGCTTATAAAATCTTCCAAGTATTTTAAACTGCATTTTTGTTTAATCTGAGGCATCCTGGAGTTTCTAATCTGGGTTGCAGAATTATAAAAAGACTTTTTGCCCTGCTGGTGTGGTTCAGTGGTTTGGACATCATTCCTCAAAGCTAAAGATGGCCTATTCAACTCCCACCCAGTCAGGGCACATGACTGGGTTGCAGGCCAGGTCATCAGTTAGGGGTGTGCGAGAGGCAACCAAGGGTTGTATCTCTCATATGTTGATGTTGCCCTCCCTCTATTTCTCTTTCCCTTCCCCTTTCTAAAAGTAAATATATATAGATTTTTTTTTTAAATAATTTTTCACTTTTCTTCCAACTAGGCTTATAATTTTTCTTTGTCAGCCCAAATTAAATCTGGAACATCACTCTTTTAGTTGCTTGCTCTACCCTCTTAAAGTATAAGACAGATAGGAGATGTATTGTATTAGGTGGACTATTTTTAGTAAAACTAATATGACATTTAGATGTATTCGAAGACTTTGAAATCTCATCACTTCTACATTTCCCACATGTGCTAGTTTTCTGTTGTACACCATGTAGGAATTTGTGGAAAACTCCCACAATTACATATGTAACTGCTATTTTTCTCACATGTTATGTTAAACCATGGGCTTTCACCCTAGCATCATTCAATACAAGAAGGACAACACTTCCATTCTTGAAACCTCTCCTATTGTCCCATAGGTACATCTCATATTATTATAATATCTATTATAAACTAAAATGAGCTTTTCTTCTTCTTGCTGTTGTATTCATCATATGTGAGTGTTTGACATATTTTCTCTCTCCTCTAGTTGTTACTCACCATCAATTCTTTCACTGTTCTCTCTTCTTAGTTCCTATTGTGCTTGGTATTTTTCTCCTTCATTTTTCTGCCTTTAATTTAAAACTTATAATTACCTAGCCTCCTGGTAAACACACTTAAGATTTGGAACAAAAGAGGAATGTCTGCTTTCACCACTATTATTCAACATAGTGCTGGATGTTTTAGCCACAGCAATCAGGCAAGAAGATGAAATAAGACTCATCTCAATTGTAAAGGAAGATATAAAACTGTCATGATTATCAGATTATATAATACTATATAGAGAATCCTAAAGATTTCACAAAAAATACTAGAATTAATAAATGTTCCATAAAGCAGCATGTTACATAATAAATACTCAGAAATTAGTTGCATTTTATACATAAATAATAGACTTAATGAACTATCAGAAGGGGAAATGAAGAAAGTAATGTCATTTAAAATCACATCAAAATTAAAATAAAGTAAATGAAATAAATTTAACCAAACATGTAAAAGAACTATACTCAGAAAATTATAAAACATTGAAGAAAAAAATTGAAGAACATACAAATAAGTGGTTTATAGTGGTTTATAGATAGGAGCAATTAACATCATTAAAATGTTCATACTACCCAAAACAATCTATAGATTCAGCACAATTGCTATTAAGACACCAATATCATATTTCACAGAACTAAAACAAATATTCTAAAAATTTACATAGAACCACAAAATATCTTGAATAGCCACAAAAATCTTGAGGAAAAAAAGGACAACGTTAGAGGAGTTATGCTGCCTGATATCAAACTATAGTACAAGGCCATAGTAATCAAAAGAGCATAGTACTGGAATAAAAACAGATATATAGATCAATGGAACAGAAAAAAGAACCTAGAAATAAGTCCACACCTTTGTAGTCAATTAGTACTTCACAAAGTAGGCAAAAACATATAATTGGTGAAAGACAGTTTATTCAATAAATGTGGTTAGGAAAATTGGACAAGTATATTAAAAAATAAAATGACATCTACACCATACAACGTCTGTTCAGAAGTATCCAGCAATGTAATATGAAAAACAAAGACATTTACTGAAGAAGATACAAGAAATAGTGTACATAGGACAATAACACCTCAGTCTCTTTCAAAGTAGGCCCCTTGGGGCTCACATAGTTCTCCCGATCACCATCAGTTGCCCTGTTGTATTTTCCTGAATTGCATCAATGGTCTGAAATCTCTTCTGTTTCAAAGGTGATTTTAGTTTTGGGAAAAGCCAGAAATTGCAAGGCACCAAATTTGGGCTGTAGTGGGGCTGAGTCACCTGGGTGATTTGATGTTTTGCCAAAAAACTGCACAAGATGTGATGCATGAGTGGATGCATTTATCGTAATAAAGCTGCTAATGTTCAATTGTTCATAGTGTTGGCTTTCTGAATCATCCAAATAGTTTCTGTGGAGGAATGTTCAAGCTTAATGCAAAACTTGATTCAGATTCATTGCTCTACTTGCTCAATCAGTTTGAATATGACGGCCGCACAGCACACATGCTCACTCAACAGCATCTACTGCCCCCGCTGACTAGTACAGTGAAGTGATTGTTGTTCCAGTCCACTCTCTTTGGCTGCCAGGTTACATCAATGTCATGTAAACCATTCTTGTTATATTAACAATGGCTGGACGTTTTCTGGACATACCTCATATTGAAGAGAGCACTTCAAATCATTTATTTAGAGGTTTAAAAAGATACAGTATCTATGCCTTGGTAGCAAATGAGAAATCAAAACACATATTTTTCTCTTGCTTTGATTTTAGTCTGTTACCTCAATTGTGCATATTGCTACTTAATTTTCTCTTAGAATTTGGCAGTTGAAACACTCATCACAGCCCAGAACTTTCCTAGCTTGCTTTAAATAAAACCTCTCAGTGCTATCACTGGAGGACTCCTTTGTTCACACACAGCTTGCTGCATTAACTTCAATTACCATGTTTTCTAGTAAAAACCAGTGAAATCAACTAAGTTTTCCATCTGATAATGTTCAGATTATTTTAGGACTTCTGAAGAAACATCTGCAAATGAGGTTCCAAGTATTTCACAAGGAGACTGATTTTTTTGAGAAGCTAATATGTATAAAGTGTTTAAATCTGATATTCCAGACACTGAAAATCTGAATCTATCTTGAAATTAAAATATAAAACCACAGTAGATGCTATAGCTCTTTAGGTAAAAGTTAGACATAAACATACAAAATTAGTGAGATTGCGACTTCCTCCTTCTCCCTGTGGCAAACAGAATGAGTGGTATGAGGGAAGCTAAATGAGCCTTTGGGACTTCTGATTGGACAGGAAAATCCACAACTGGAAACAGCTTCCACAGTTTTCCTCTGTGACATTTATGGAAAAGCCATTAGATAGGAAGTATTACTACCTAATGACTTTAAATATAAAGATACTCCCTCCCTCATTATGACTGAGATTTTTCTCTTAAATCCAGAATTAACATTAAATTGTAGGAAAAGAAAATTTTGCCTGGAGCTTCAGAATGAACATTTAATCACATTTGTTTTACTGGATTAAAATGAATTATATTTTAAAAAGGCAATATTTCTGATGATTTTTTTCCTTAACTTGAAAATAGAAACCATAATATGTATATGTGCATCTATACATGTATATATTTGTTTATTTGTATATGTATAGATAGATATAGTATATTTGTTTGATTACAGTCAAATCAGTAAGGTTACAATCAATTATCAATTCTCCTTGGTTGATAATGACTAAAATTAAGAACATAGCTTAGTCAGACTTCAACTTTATGGTAACTAAAGATAGAGTATTTTGCATTAGTTTAAAATTCAGTTCTAGGCCATCAAGACACAGAATAAGGATAGATTTAACTTAATTTTTAGAATCATTTTGTAAAGATAATGCATTTGTTATCTTCCTTAAAAAGGGGTAATTACTAACTCAGTGCTTTGTATTCTCAAAATCATATATCAGCTACTTCTTTATTCAAAATGTTCATTGTTTCATTAAAACATATGCCTATTATCTAGGTCTTATTTTAAATAAAAATAAATGTATTTTTTTTATGACTGGAGACATCATATCTGATTCTATATACAGTACAGTAAGCTGGTCCTTATAGCAACCTTATAAGAAAAAAATTATTGCTAGTCACATTTATGGACAAAGAAATTGAAGTGGGGTAATTTAAGTAGTTTTTTACATTGACAACTATCCAGTTTGGTATAAAATGTTTGTGCCTAAGTTTTTAATATAACTTTCAAAACCTTTTGATGTGGGTTTGTGTTTATTTATTTTCTATAGCCTAAGCTATATTTTTAAAATTTTATTTTGCACATAACTTGTTTCTTCTATGAGATCCACAGAATTAAAAATTAAACTAGAGTATATCTAGATTTTTGAAAATATCATTTTCTGTGATTCACACATATGAAATACTTTAGTGAGACACATTTCTTTTATATATTTTTTGTATTCTATTTGATCTCACATCAGTTGCTTTTATGTTGTCCTTTGCTTTTTATACTGTGTATGTGCACATATGTATTCCTGATACTATGCAATTTCCTTCTGAATTTTTAAAGAGCTCTGATTGGATTTTATGTCATTTGATAACAAGATTTAATACTTGATTTTTCTCTTTGTGCAGATGTAATGCCTTATGTTGTGTATTCTTATGAGTTTTAAAATATTTTACTAACTTGTTATTTATATTTAAAACATATTTTGTTCTGATCCAGCTTCTTTTGCATTTTTAAATAATTTTTAGTGGGATTTCTTTTTCTTTCATGTTAAATATCATCTTTTGTGAATACTTCTTTCATATTTCAAATTTCTGAGTTTTGTTGGATTTACTACAAAGGTGCACCATGACTTAGGGTCCAGATGTTTCAGCTGAAAGAACTTTAAAGTCCTTTTAAAGTATAGGCAGGGTACAGGAAGGAGACAAATGCAGTGAGAACCTGATATTAGCAGCTATTGGAAACCATTACAGTCTTTAGACCTGAAGAATCCACAGACAGAACAGTATTCTGGTGTCTTCTGTGATTTGGAGCTTTAGGGAAGGGACCAATATGACAGATTATAAATCAGGCAAGGATTTGGCCCAGCCATTGTCAGAAGTAAAGTGCCACAGCAGAAAAAGTGAGATGAAATATTCAAAGACTCTGTTTCCCTCTCAGGCCCCATCTTCTGCTGTGCTTCCTGGAGTGCAGACAATTGCAAACCAGGCATCAAGGATGCTTGGCTGATGCAATCCATAGGAGCCAGTGCAGGTCTCAAAGTGAAGGACAATAAAGAATGAGGAACTAGAAAGTATTAAGCTTAGTGAAATCAGCCAGTCAGTGAAAGACAAATACCTAAGATCTCACCCATTTCAGAACAATAATGAACAAAACAAACAAATAAGCAAAATAGAATCAGGTACATGAATACAATGAATAGATCTCCAGTGGGCAGAGGGGAGGGGGGAGGTAGGTGGGGAGAGAAGGAGGCAAAGAAGGGGAGCAGTTTAGTCAAGGAACTAGTAGGGAAGAACCATGGATATGGACAACAAGTGGGATTGACCTTGGGAAGAGTGGGTGGGGGGGAAGGGAACAAAGGGAAGGAAAAAGGGGATGGATGTAATAAAACAAGAATAAAATTTAATTAAACAAATTAATTAAAAAATTAAATTTAATTAAAAAATTGAATCTTGGGAGCAAAATGAGATATGACTGTATGCATACTTTCTAGAATGTAGCTCATTTCTAATGGCAAATTACTTTCAAATTATGTTCTTTTTCTACTTTCCTCTGTATTTTTATTAATCAAATCTCTATTATGATTTTTTAATATTTTATTTATTTATTTTTAGAAAGAAGGGAAGGGAGGGAGAACAAGAGGGAGAGAACCATTAATGTGCAAGAGAGACATCAATCCGTTGTCTCTTGCACACCCTGAAATGGACATTGAACTGGTGGTGTTTCAGTTTGCAGACCAGTATGCATTCCACTGAGCCACAAGAGCCAGGGCCTTTGTTTATTTTTGATGGACATTATTATTTGTTTTATTTCACTATTTTTTCTGAAAGTCAATATTTTATAGGAAGGAGAAACAAATATTTTAAAAATATATTTAGGCCCTGGCTGGTGGCTCAGTGGATAAGGCAGCAGCCTGCAAACTCAAAGGTCTCTGGTTCGATTCCCAAGCCAGGGCACATAACCAGGTTGCAAGCCAGGTCTCCAGCCAGGTCTGTAGCTGGAGGCAGGTGAGAGGAACCATACATTGATGTTTCTCTCTCTCTGCCTCTCTCCCTTCCCCTCTTTCTGGAAATAATAATAAACAAAATCTTTATATATATATATATATATATATATATATATATGTAATTTTTAACTTTGTTTTTATTCTTTATACTATTACAGATATCAACATTTTCCCCATTTTCCGCCTTGATACAGCCTTTCCCCCCTTTTCTGAGGCCTCCACCACACTGTTGTCTTTGTCTTTGTATTACATGTATATATTCTTTAGCTAATCTATTTACCTTCTTTTATCTAGGAATATATCCTAAGAACCTGAAACACCAACTTGAAAGACTATATAAGGTTTATCTGGAAAAGTCAAGCCACTATTAATAAAACAGGAATAGCTTGCTGCACATCCATGTAACCTGATAGCCAAGGAGAGCGGGCTTCAATGCTCATACATGAACAGTGATGACTCCACTGTACTAGTCAGTTGGGGAGGTAGATGCTGTTGAGTGAGCATGTGTGCAATGTGGCTGTCACATTCAAAATGACTGAGTAGAACAATGATAATGCATCTAATTTTGCATTAAGCTTGAATATATCTTTGTGAAAACTATTTTGATGATTCAGAAGGCCACAGTTATGGGCAAATGGAGATTGGCAGTTTTATCATGACAACACACTTGTTCATGCATCACATTTTATGCAGAGATTTTTGGTGATATATCGAATCACCTAAGTGACTCAGCCTCCTTACAGCCCAGATTTCGTACCCTGCAACCTCAGGTTTTTCTCAAAACTAAAGTCACCTTTGAAATGGAAGAGATTTCAGACCATTGGTGAGATTCAGAAAGATACGAGGGGACAGCTGATGATGATTAGGAGAATTCTGCGAGGACTCAAGGTGCCGATTTTGAAGGGTACTGAGGTGTCATTGTTCTATGTATGTACACTATTTCTTGTATGTTGTGTCTTCAATAAATTTCTCTATTTTTCATATTACATGGCTGGATACATTCTGAACAGACCTCATATGCATTTTTACATTCATATCAGTGTTATTTACAGTAGCTAAGATCTTAAAACAGCCTAAGTGCCTATCAGTTGATGAGTAGATATAAAAGCTGTGGTACATTTACTGAAATGTACTGTGGTACAAACTGAAATACTAAGTAGACATAAAAATGAAGAATACCTTACCTTTTGTGGCAGCATGGATGAACCTGAAGATTATTGTTAAGTGAAATAATCTAGTCCATTAAACATTCTAATGTTTTTGGCACTCTATGAAGTCCTGTTGGTTTAATGTATTAATAGAGTTTGTAGCTTTTTTACCATCCCTTCAATGTTTAACTAAGTGTCAATAATATTCACCTAATCCTTATGCCAGATGTATATTATACATGGTAAATTCCTTCATATCTTTGTTGTTTTACTATCTTATTTCATGTAGATGTTCTAGCATGAAAGAATTCTCTGAGTCTACCACATGATTTTTCTCATTATAAATATTTTACTCATACATATCTGAAGCCATTATGTTTTTTCTTTCCTTAAAAAATGTGAGTTTCTAGAATACTTCAACCTTTGAATCTTTTCAAGATAATTTGTTTACAACTCTGTTATATAATAAAAAGTGTCTCCTATAATTCCCTTTCCTCTTACTCATTTTTGTTGCTTATATGATCTGGTAACCCTGACAAGAAGAGTCATTAATGAGGAATATTGGATCAAGAAACAGCTGTCTATCATAGAAAATGAGTCCCATAAGTGAGCATGTGCGAGTGTTTATGTGTGTGTGTGTGTGTGTGTGTGTGTGTGTGAAGTCTTACCCAGTGGAGGGTGAAAACTTGTATCTGTGTAGTAATACAACACAATAGGTAGATTGCCATTTTACAAGGATTATTAATATCTCTCTGACTTCATGTGGATGTAGGAAGTAAAAATTTTTCAGGGCTTTGTAGCTACTGATAAGCAGTTCTACTTTTAGAAGCATTTCAAAAGAAAAGGAGGATAGATGGAAGGGTTTGCACTAGTTATTACTGGCTTTCCACTATCATCATTCCTTATTCTCTTCAACTATTCCCAGTTACTCATCACTACAGGGGTAAGAAAATTCTTTTCCTTATTTTCTTTCTTAGAAGATATATCCTGGAATCTATTCTAATTTCTTCAAAAAATTAGGGTCCAGAAAAAAATGTTCATTGGTAAGAACTTATCTAGTTTTGTTAGCCATTCCTTTTAATTCCTTGGACTTAAATTCAATTAGCAAATACCTCTAAGATATGAACCTGGAATAAAGATAATATTTTTTTTTAATTTTATTGTTGTTGTATTACATCCATCCCCTTTTTGCTCCCCTCTGTCCCCGCACCCACCCACCCATTAAAGATAATATTTTATATTAACATCATTATGCTTTCTATTTGAATTTTTAAGAGTGTGTTTTATGTCCTTGAAACCTAAATTATAGAATTTTCTTCAAGGAGATTTAGGGTCACATAGTTTATTATTTGAGAGAATGTTTTGATGCATTACAAAATATTGCTCTTTTACATGTCAGGAATTAGTTGTTGTTTTTTTTTTTCTTAATTAAATACCTCCTTGACTCTTTTCAAACATAATGACATAAGAAGCCAAATTGTAATGATACAGCAAAAGAGTCCACTGGGGTTAATATAGGTAGCAAAGGTCCACATCAGGTGGTATTGATATCAGAGTAATTTCCAAAGCCTGTTACTGCCTAAAGAGTGGTTGCCACTGACAAAAGCTTGAAATATTCTGTAATTCGCAAAGTAGTATTATCATTGTTGCATGTCATATTTGGGACCTCTTGTAACAACTCAACAAGGAATAAGGCAGCCCACAGATGCAGAAAATGTGATTCGTAAATCATAACTAGCAGGAGGGCAGTGACATTGATTTATGTGTCCAAAATGCTTCCACAGAATTGAGGCCACAGTACACGCTGCACCCTAGAAATATAGTGAGAAAGAAGAAAACAGAGAATCTTAGCCAAGATCAACTTAGCTGGTCCAGAAGATAGTAGAGACATTAATTAGAGAAACAGCTGAATGTTAATTTTGATTATTTCCTGGGCTGTGAGTATAGACTCTCATAAGAATGAGAAACAGAGCCCTGGCTGGTGGCACAGTGGATAAGGCACCAGCCTACCAACCCAAAAGTCGCTGGTTCAATTCCCCAGCCAGAGCACATAATGAGGTTGCAAGCCAGGTCTTCAGCCAACTCCATAGCTGGAGGCAGGTAAAGGCAACCATGCATTGATGTTCCTCTCCCTCTCTGCCTTTCTCCCTTCCCCTCTCTCTATGAATAATAAATAAAATCTTAAAAAAAAAAAAAAAAAAGAATGAGAAAGGACACAGGGCCCAATATTTTAAGGCTACTATACTTATATTTTAAGGCTACCATACTTGCTTATCTCTAGGAACACTATCAGGTTCTTATGGTGAAAAAACATGTAAAATATTGTCATTTTGAAAGCTGGGAAAAAGACAAAGTCAATACATTAGAGTGTAGGGAAGCAACATATGCCACCTCATTATGTGTCTTTCTGGCAATAGGACTATTTTATTTTTAGATACTTTTTAGATACTTTGACCTTCTTCTTTAATACCTAAAAGAATTTAGATAAGGGCCTGCTATAGGAAGGGAGCTATCCCCATGCATAACTATAGTATAATATAAACTAGGTGTGGCAGGAGAGACTGCAGAACCTAGAGATCAGCATCCACTGCCCCTTTGATGTCTATGCATGACCCACAAACATTCATTTAAGCAAACATTTGCTTTTCCATTTTCATGTGAATTGCTTTCCACCCCTTTGGATTCCCAAATTGCTACACTTTTCTCCTGAGGTCAAGATGGCATGAAATTACAGAAAATTATCTCCCCATATTTTACCACTCTTACTATAATCAACCAAGTATATTAAAGGCATCATCACCCCAAAAGGGGGAAACTCCTTATTCATCAACTGTTACTCCCAATCCCTTGTTTTCTATAGTCCCTCTCAAACACAAGTTATAATTTAAGAATCTTACAACAGTATCTTTTCATCCCCTTAACCTATACATTATCTATGTATTTTGAGGTTTATAATATATATATAGATATAAAATGTGTATTTTTAAAATAGATAGACTAAATGTTATAAAATTATTCCTAAGTGAGATAATGAGGTTGGTTGCAGAATTCTGTGAATATACTAAATATTGAATTATATACTTTTAAAAGGGAATTTTGAGATGTTTAAACCACACCTCAAAAAAGTTGATGTTTTGTTTATAAAACTTACAAATCCACTTTTTTATGTCTCTAAATTTTTTCCTATTCTGGACATTTCAAATAGTCATACAAAATGCTGTCTATTGTGGTTGCCTACTTGCATTACCATAATATTTTCAAAGTTCATTCATTGCTATAGAAAATAAAAATTGTAGAATCAATTTACATTTAATGTGATTAAATGATCTAAGTACTGATAAGATTTTCATCTGCTATTGTTATCTCTTTTGTCTATTTGTTCCCCTATTTCTACAGTACTGCATTCCTTTGTGTAAAATAGATATTTTCTAATGTATACACTAGAAGGAAATACTAGAAAAACACTCTGGGGTAAGAAAGATTATTTAAATTAGAAAACAAAGTTATAAACCATAAAATTACCTACATTGTATTTTATCAAAGTTAAAAAGACAAGCCATAGACTAAAGAAAGCATGCAAAGTTTCAGTTTGACAAGGGAATTGTATCCTGATTATATAAGGAGTACTCTTGAAACTCAGTAAAGAAACAAACCAAACTTAAGAATGGGCACAAAAACTTCACAAGACAGGATATGTGACTGACCAATATATAGATAAAGAAAGATCTTCAACATCATTAGTCATCAAGGAAATGCAAAATACAGCTATGAGACACCACACCTGACACTCATTAGCAACTTAAAAAAAAATTTAAACTTCAAATATTTGTCAGGATAGGAAGCAACTGAATATCTTAAGTACTGCTGGTATAAAATGATATAATCATCTTCAAAAATTGTTTTAGTTTCCCACATTGTTAAACATAGAACTGCCATATAATCCAGTAATCCAACTTCTAAGTATTTAACCAAGAATCATTAAAATACATGTCTACATATAAAATTTTATAGAGAGAAGGGGGAAAGATGGGAAAGGGTTTAGTCAAAGAACTAGGCTAGTAAAAATGACCCATGAACATGGACAATAGGGTGGACATTAACTGTGGGAGAGGGGGTGGAATGGGTGGAGCAGGGAAGAGCAATGGGAGAAAAATGGGACAACTCTAATACAACAACAATAAATTAATAAAAAAGGATAAAAATAATTTTATAGAAATATTATTTGTTCTTTATTCATATAGCTAACTACATCAATATATTGAGCTATATTACACAGAAATTACTACTAAAAATAATAGAAAATTCATTAAACCATAAAGTTAGGATACAGTTTTCTGTACATACTTAAACCTCAATAAAACATGAAAATTTAAAAATCAAAATCAAAATTAAATAAATAAAAGAGAATGAGCTGCTAAATGCAACAACTTGGATGAATCTCAAAACATTACACTGAACAAAAGAAGCTAATCACAAAATAATGCATAAAATATAATTCTTCTTGTATGGAATCCTAGAATAGACAAAAGTAATTTATCTTAAAGAAAACAAATACTTGGATGTCTAGAACCAGAGGTAATAAACATAGATAGAAAATGAAGTGTACTTTAACATGTATGATAGTCTAATGTAGTTTAAAATTTTTTTCCCCATTTAGCGAGTGCCCTCCTTCATAATGGCTCAGTGATGGTTAATAATGTTGTGATAGATGTTAGGCACTTTATAGAAACACGGTGTCATGTTATTCTGTTTCCAGCTTAGTTGAGATGGGAACCACATGCCTGTGGACACCCTTCCATGTACAGGTCCTGGTTTGAGTTGGCCAAGAGAGGGAAGTGAGGCAGCAGCCATGACTCTCTGAAGGTCCTTTAGATCAAACACAGAGGTTAGTAGAGGCTTCCAGCAGTTGTCTTGCCTAGATTTTTATCTAACTTATTTCCCTGTTGACCAGTAGGAAGATTCACCAACAAACTCTTGACTGTGAGCCTATAAAAGCTCTAACTGCACAAAGGTTGAGAGCCTTTTGGAAGTCTCTGTGAGCTTCCCTGTCACAGTCCCACTTAGGCGGTTTGAGTTGGTTCTTCAGGTTTTCCTGCAAACATGATTTTTCTTTAAACATCCAGTTACCTACTCTGATTATTCATTTTTCTAGCTCCTCTGACAACTGCGTAAGTCTAATTCTGATAATGACTCCCTTCTCCCATATCACTCATTGTGCTGTTCCTCTGACTGAATGCTGGAACAAGCATCTCCCCTCCCAACCCATACACATGCACGCATGCATCTTTTTGTCCTTTTAGAAACACACACACAAAGATTACTAATGTAAATGATCTTAAGAAATTACTCAGGTGATAATAATAATTAAGTATATTAAGTGTATGCATTAGGGCTCCAGACTTTTTCCAGAATCAGTTACTACTGGAAGTGCCACTTAGGACCCACCAGGGCAGTCTCTCATCCTTTCCCTTCTGTTTTATTCTCTATATTCCCATAATTATTCATTCAAGATACATTTATTGAATACAGATGTTGTTACAGATATTACTAAAAATGGCCTCAAGCACCTCCCAATAGAGAGGCAATCATATCATGGAAACGAACTTATAAAGAGACATGTGCAAGGCACTATGGATTCACTAACAAGCACTGACTAAATGCAGAAGGAGTGGGTTTGTCAAGGCAGCCATTATAGAGAACTAAAAAGTTGCTAAAGTAGACCTTACTATAAATGCCTAAAGCAAATTTGTGTGAGGTTTACTTTTAGTGTCACATATATTAATTTTCGTTATGTAAGTAAAAGCTGTTCTTGATGGAAAATTAATAAAATAAGCAACATACATAAAATAAAATTCTGCCCATACTTGAGGAACACAAGTATCTATTTCATAGTTATCTAGTGATGTAAATTTTTTTAGTGCTGTGGTCATTTGTTCGTATTTATGTATATATTTATCATTAACTTTTCTGACACCTTTAAGGACTCTATAATATGGCCCCTATAAAATTGGCATAAGCTCTTCCTCTGTAATACAGTTTGCATTTTCTTTCAAGTGTTGCACTTGCTGTTTTGGTTGTGATGTTTCAGTCTGGATAAGTGAGAAAACAGATGGTGCATTCAAGGGGGTTAATTTTTTTAAGTTTACAAAGCTGTGGACATGGTTAAGGGACCAAAGAAGAAATAATGAAACACCCAAGAATTAGCCACAGCAGGGGATGTTACCCTTTCTAGTGATTTGGAACTATAGAAGGGGTCCCCTGGTCTCCTGCTAATGCCACCCATATACCAGTATTATTGAGAAACTATAACTCAGTGGGAACTTCATTTTGTAATTTATGGAGGTCAGTCTCTAGAAACACAAACAAATAAAAATAGAGCAAGGATAAGGCACAAAAATTCTTAATTTATGCATTTCAATTTTTCATAAATTCAACTAACACTTTTTTTAGTTTCCAATTTTATCTTTAAAATACTTTCTTCACCTAGAGATGGCATAAATTCATTGTTTTTTATTTAAAAACTTTACTCTTGATTTTCTTTCTCTCCAAACAGTAGTCTCCCAATTATAAACTTAACCAAATTAAAGCTATACTTTAGATCTCTAACAAGTCAGAGTCAGAAATAAGCAGTGCCTGGCAAGTGATAAGAGTCATTGGGCCTTTGGACCAAATCATCACCTTATATTGACAGTGCTAAATTCTACCTGAATGCTTCTAGAAAGGAGCAATGGGTAATAAGTTTTCTCCATCTTTTGTGTTCTAGGAAATGATTTAATGAAAGCAAAAAACTACTGTTTCTCCTATGACTTAGAGAAGACACTCACATGTCCCGTTTTCTTAAATATGGCTGCACTAAACAAAGACATTGCCAATTTCTTCTTTGTCCTACGAATGATTATTAGCTGAATTGTTTGTACCCACTGAGCAATCCAGAAAAAATACCTGCTAACTTGACTTGACCAAACTACAGGTTAAGCTTCTTTTCTCCCCCATCTCCAGGCCCCTTAGCTTTGACTCACCCTAAAGTAAACATTAAAATTCAGAACAACTCCTCCTTTAGTCAGATCAGGCCATTGCTCATCATCTTACTTTCTCAATCCTGATTATTATTTTTTTACCTTGTTTTGTTCTTTCTATAAAAAGACAAGTCTTCTTTTGCCTCACCCTTGAATCCCCTACAGATAGATATATGACCCTATGGTCAGTCAGAGCATAAAAGCCCTCTCTTAAAAAAAAACCAAAAAAAAAAACCTTGGCTGGTAGCACAGTGGTTAAGGCGCCGGCCTGTGAACCCAAAGGTCGCAGGTTTGAGTCCCCATCCAGGGCACATAACCAGGTTGCAAACCAGGTCTCCAGTCAGGTCTGTGGCTGGAGGCAGGTGAAACGCAACCATACATTGATGTCTCTCTCCCTCTCTGCCTTTCTCCCTTCCCCTCTTTCTAAAAAATAATGAAATAAAATCTTAAAAAAAAAACAAAACTCATTTATTGTTATAGTCCTGCTCCCAATCATGACAATCCTTTGAATAAAGTTCCACTTTACTTAAATTTGAATTTGTTCTTTATTTGACAACACTTTGGCCCTTGGTCATCTTTAGGGATACCATGGTTTGGGAAAGCAATCCTCATTCATTGAACAAATATTTTTGCAGCAGCAACACTGTGCTAATACTCTGCTAGATGCTGGGAATACCATGAAGAGAAAGACATGGTCCATTCTTTTTGTGAATTTATGGGATTACTAAAATGCAGCACAATAAAGGCTATCAGAAAATCACAAAAATAAAAGTTGTTGCTTATGTACAGAGCACTTATCCCTGAGCAAGGTAAGTCAAATTATGTTTTAAGAAATCAGTAATGTCTGGAATGATCAAAATAAATTATAGAATATAATCAATTCAGAAAAGTATATTGCAGGCAGGAAACTCTCTTTAAAGTTTAAAGTTGGACATGTCAGAAATGAGTACTCCTAAGTTAGTCAGCAAAGACTTCATTTGTAAAAAAAGGGAGGTACACCTTAAAAAATAATGAGGATGTAATGCATAAAAAGTAGTAGATGTTTCAAGAAAGTTTTATGAGCACAGGGATCTGGAGCAGAGTGTGTATGTTGGGGAAGAATGAAAAGTCTATATTAATTAATCTTTGCATTTCCCTACTCACAGTAACTATTTCAACACTCACTGGAATTCACACCTATGTGTAGCCTTTAACATGCCATAGGAATCATGTCTCTTTCACTCACTATATTCATAGTTTATAGATCTCAATGCACTGGGGAGCAAAACCACTGCACACATTTTTCCTCAAAGTAGGATTCAGATGAGAGATGCCTCTTTATTTTGTGGCGACATCAAATACTTTAGTTACCCGAACAGCAATTCCTCCTCCAACATTGATTTGACACCAGACAATTTCAGTCATCAGCACAGAAAGCCCTTAACAGTTTTATTAAGTCCATATGCTGAGCTCAACGTACTGTGTCTGAGGTAGACTGACTGTTATCCAGAGGATGGAGCACATTTGTCAGAGTTTATTTTCTGCCTGTGATACGTCTGCAGTGATGGTCCAACTGACTCAGACCTTATGCTTAATTTCTCACATTATAATGTGATTTCTACCTTGGTAATCCAACAGATGGTTTCTGTCTTCCTGTCTTGGATATTATGAGGATGTGGATCATCATCAGAGCATGGCAAAGACACTGTTGACATTCCAGCAAATCATGAGAATCTTCACATGTGTGCACAAAAATGAGGTGTTTCTGGCCCTCCCTGCCAATTAACCAAGTTTAATTGCTGTGGCCCCACATCTCTGGCTGGGCCTCATGCTGATGAGCAGGGATTGTGGAGACAGATATTCCTGGGCACAGACGGTAGTTTTATTTGCCTTCCTTCCAGTGTTGTTTACAGATGGAAAGTTTTCTATTTTCTTCTAAAGCAGAAAGTAATTCTGTTTTTCTATCCATATTACCATTCAGTGTACTGGCCAAATTTCCATAGATGAGATGTCCCATATGAAAAATTGAAGTTCAATTATACTTCAGAATGTACAGTTTTGATTGAGTAAAATAATTAACATATTAGCCTGCTAGATTATATAAATGTTATTTGGAAAGCTCTGCATTTTAACCACCAATAAACATATTTCAATAGTCAATCTTTCCTGATATAAAATAAGGGATGACCACCTAACATTTTATCATCCTCATATTACAGTCACTCTTCGTATTAAGATCCATAAAGTCACATTACAAAACATGCTTCATTTTAACATTTGTTGAAAACCTTTAAACATATAAACATTATTAAAATGGAAAAAAAGATGCTCTTTTTAATATGTTATATTCTGAGTTCACTGAATTTGACCCTGTATTAGAATTTATTTCTAAATATTTTAAAGAAGCATATCTCTGATTTATCATATTAATCCAATGTGAAAATAGGTTTGGTATTAATATATACAACAAGTATGCATTTTATCAAAATGTTATAATTCTCAAATATGTCATAGTATTGAGCAACAAAGCATTTATAATTGATAGATAGATAGATATTAAAAGGAATCCTCAAAGTTCAAGCATTTATGATGACAAGAATATGACTTTCCAAAATAAAACTTATAGTTTTGTATAGTTAGAATTGAGTAGCTTTGGATGGAAGTTTAAATATTATCTGTAAGCCTATGGGTTAATGTGAATAGTTTTATTTCAAAATAGAGTGGGTACCAAAACCAGCTCCTGTAGAAATTCCACTTAAAAGTTTATTTTCCTACAGTGTTTTTTACTAGAGTGTAGCAATCACACTGCTAAACAAAGGACCTAATGAAATTTATATGCGGAACTGTCTTAAAATATATGACATGATATTGAAAGTGTCTAACAGTACCTGACACACAGCAGGTTCAACCTGATCTCATTGTCCTTCTTATAAATAACAGGATACATTTTAAGTTCCAGTGTTCTTTGTACTATATTCACATATTAATAACACAAACTTGATTTATGAAAGGTGGTTAGTCCAATTCTCTGGCATAATGGTTCAGCCCATTCTTCTAGTATCACTCAAAAATAATATGCAGCCTTTCAGTGACTTGACTTTCTCCTGCTTCCCTTCCCCATTCTAACATCTCAACACTTACCCTACACAGCATATACTATAGTTACCTTGCTCATCTGAGTTTTCAGTTTCCTGACTCTGTGGCTTTGTATATTCTTTTTGCTAATATACCACCTTAACCTGTTGCCTATTATCCTAGTCATCATTTATGCCTCCGCCTCCAATTTACTCTATGTCCTCATCAGATCTCCTCCTCAATAAAAACTAATCCTTCCTTCCACTGACTGTTCATTATTTTTGTGCCTGTTCCTTTACAGTAACATCCATCAGGATTGTTAGGACATATTTTGTCTGTACTCTTCACAATGCCACAATTTTGCTGGTGATGAAGAATTAATAACCATTAAATGGAGAATAAAGGAACATATGCACCTGAGACCTGAGTAAAAAAAAATGATTACAATATATAGACATTTTATAAAAATAAATTTATAGACATATATAGATATTTGTGGTAGTTTGATTTGTTTAAGTGTCACTAACAGCTAAAATAGACTGGTTCATTTTATTTTACATTTTTTATTGTGGTAAGATATACTTAACCTGGAATTTGCCAATTTAATCATTTTAGGTGCACAATTCAGCAGTGTTAAACACACTCACATTTTTTGCAACCATTGCCACCATCCTTCTTCAGAACATTTTGTCATTCCAAACTGAGACTCTATACCCACCAAATACACACACCACTTTATTTAATAACTGCTATCAAAACAGATATTCTACATAAGAGTTCTTAAAACATTCATGTGTATTTCCATTTCTAATATTATGAGATAGTCATATCAGGAGATACACTCTGAGATATTTAAGACAGTTCCTGTGGAAATATGAGTCATGTAAAATTCATAGATTATGAAGTAACTGAAAGAAGCAAACTAGAATAAATTATCATGAAGGAAATGCCTCTTTGCGAAACAAAATGAGATTACATATATCTAAAATTGTCAATAAATTTATCCTGTGATTACTGGATTTTACTTATTCATATATTTTGTGAAGACCTAAGTGTCTAGTGTAAGGTTATGCATTGATTTTAAATGTAAATATTAAATTCTGTGAAAGAACAACAGTATATTTAGAATTCAAACATATTTTTAGGTAAAGACATAGGCACACGTTTCTAAACACAGACCTACAGTCATTGTGTTCACAATTAGGCCTCAGTCACAAACACTATTTCAAAATGGAAGTGATAAAAAGCTATATCTGGGATTACCAGAGACAGATGAGAAGAGCCGATTCATCGCAATGTGACTGGTAGGAAGTGCGGAGACACAAAAGGGCTGGTGGGGCTCCCACAGGCGGGCGGGAGGCAGCAGGAGGGACAGAGAAATATCTCAGCAGCTGAGGATTCCACCTGAGAAGGGTGGGAAATAAACCCCCAACTGGGATTCCCAGCCTGCAGCAACACAGCTGAGAGTAAAACAGCACCCAGCTGTGAAAAGCAACAAGCCGCCAGGATTAGCCAGTTTGACAGAAAGACTAAATTCTTAAAGGAACCACACATAAAAATACAGTGGCACCCACTTACTGTGGGCTTCAGCAGAGGGAGGGCACAGTGGACTAGACACTTAAGGAGGGTTTGGGTCAGTGGCTTTAGAGGAAGAGCTGAGGGAGCAGCCCTTGAGTCCAGCCCTGACCCATCACCCATACAGCTCGCAGACCACTCTTCCCCAAAGGCTGGGAGCCTGAGTGGAAGCCACATCCTGACTCACAGAAATTAATTTGCCCCACCCAGCAGTGCCTAAACCTGGCTTCAGATCACAGGTTGATTGGATTAACAACTGGATTCATCTACCTTGCCCAGAGGTGCCTAAAATTGACCACTGATTGCAGACTGATTGGATTAACAACTAAAGGAGACAAAGACAGTGGATCTCTCAGAGTCTCCATCCGGCTGACTAAGCCAAGACTGGGACATGAGCTGACGTCACCAGGCACAGATTCAGGAAGTAAAAAAAGTGCACCTCTACACCACAGAAGGTCACACCACTAAGACAGTAAGTCAAACAGACCAATCCAAGAAGCAGAAATAAATAAGAGTCACCTAAAATGGAGAGACAAAGAAATAAGCTCTCAGCAAATGGAAAGGAGGAATTTCCAAGAAGAGTGAAAAGTGAAAGAGAGGCAAGCACCCTATCAGACATGGAATTTAAAATAATGATGATAGAGAAGCTCAATGAGCTCAGCCAGTTCAAAGAAAGCTATAAACAACTCCAGGGGAACTATGAAGAACTCCAGGAAAGCGACAAGGAACTTACTGAGAACTACACCAGCATTAAAAAGGACATAGAAACCATCAATAATAGCCAGGACGAAATGGAAGAATACCATTTCTGAAATGAAGAACACAGTAGAAGGAATCAAAGGCAGGCTAGAGAAAGCAGAGGATCAGATCGGCAAGCTGGAGGTCAATGTAGAAAAAAATTCCCAGGCAGTGCAACAAAATGAAAAAAGACTAAAAAAAGATGAAGAGGTTTTAAGAGAGCTGCAGGACAACATGAACTATAATAACATCTGTATGATAGGGATACCAGAAGGAGAAGAGGAGGAGCAAGGGATAGAAAACCTCTTTGGAAAAGTAATGACAGAAAACTTCCCTAACTTGAGGAGAGAAAATGTCATGCAAACTCAGCAAGCACAGAGGATCCCAAGGAAGATGAACCCAAACAGGCCCACGCCAAGATACATCATCATGAAAATGGTAAATTTCAAAGACAAGGAGAGAATCCTAAAAGTAGCAAGAAAGAAACAGCTAATAACATATAAGGGGGCTCCCATACGGTTATCAGCTGATTTCTCAACAGAAACACAACAAGCCAGAAGGCAATCACAAAAAATATTTCAAGCAATGAAAAAAAGGCCTGCAACCAAGAACACTGTACCCAGTAAGGCTGTCATTCAAAATGGAAGGAGTTTTCCATACAAAAGAAGTCTAAAAGAATACATCTCCACCAAACCAGCATTGCAAGAGATGCTGAAGGATCTGCTTTAAGAAGATGAAGAAACAGAGAAACAGACAGAAACACAGGTACAAAGGTAAATGGATTAAATGCACCAATCAAAAGACATAGGGCAGCTGAATGGATAAGAAACAACTTTAACTTATGAATGCCTTAAAGTCATCTTGTTATAAATAGATTTTACTAAATAAGGTGCAATTTTGTATATTACTTGTATCTGCATTACTGCAGGTTAAGTTTTCTTAGATTGGAATCATTTCATATATGGGAAAATTGGTTACTTGCAATAACTCAGAGAAATAGAATGCAGTTAAGGAAGAAGAAAAACCTAAGAAAATGTGGATGTATATTACACAGAAGACATGTAATCTTTCTTATTCACTGTTACAAAATATGTGCTTATTTGTGGGTGTGTAATATATAGATTTTGTTAACAATTTATGTTTTAAATAGCAACCAATTGGATATGGGTGTGTTGTGAAATCTCTCAATCATTAAGTTAGAAAAGATGCTGAGAATGAAGACCAATTTGGATGGAAGTTGCAAACTACTAAACTACATGATTCATGTACATAGACAATATATATTCTCATATTAGCAAGTAAAATAGATGAAATTCCTTTCAACTAAATTGTGGAAATGTACATTTCCAGTTATGAAGGCCCCCAACTTGGGATGCTTGGGAAAAGGAATTAATGCTATAGTAAACTTTATTATTAAAATGTGAACATACTTAATCACTACCTCAACAGACACTTAAATAGTTCAGGGGTTAATTTAGGACCACATAGGAAGTCAACCACAAGTTTACAAAATAGCTAGAATACTATTCTACAAAGTTATTTAAATCCTAGGGATTTTTATTTTTTTACCTCTACTCTGGGGACCAGCTGAGCATTGCAAGTGCCATTATTTCTGAAGGCTTCAACTTGTAAAACACATGTAGAGGAAAATCAGAGGGTGTTAAAAGAAGTAAGACCTATGCACAGCCTAAATAAATAAATACATAAATAAATCTACTATTTAAGATGGAAAACTCCAAAAAGAATAAGTTGTAGTTCCAGTAGCTTAAAATAAAGTTGAGTTGTATTATTGGAGGGGGTAGGATCTGA
Source organism: Noctilio leporinus (assembly GCA_004026585.1). NCBI lineage: Eukaryota > Metazoa > Chordata > Mammalia > Chiroptera > Noctilionidae > Noctilio > Noctilio leporinus. The sequence continues at coordinate 81,360 of PVIW01005762.1, forward strand.
TTCAAAAACCAAATTCATTTTTTACTATGGGTTTGGCACTGTCTCTAGGACAACTTTCACAAAAGTGAGTTCTGCAATATACCATTTCTGTGATATATTTCACAAAAATAGCATTCCAGAGTAAAGTAAGTATTAAAGAAGAAAAAATCTGCCTAATTTTGCTACAATATATCTAAAACACTATCATTTAACATGTAATAATTATGTAAGCTGTTGGCATATTTTAAATTTTTTGTATTAACTCTTCAAAATCCAGTATGTACTTTAAATACGTGTAAAAATATGTATGGGTATAAATGTATTTTTGCATATGTTTGGTGATATTGCAATTCATATTACTTAAAAGAGTAATTCTTTAAACAAATGAATTAATGTTAGGCACTTTGGAATAATGAAAAGAAAACTTTGTATTAATATGATTTGAGAAGCTGACAGAAGGCAGTAATTAAATGATGAATTGTCTGGATGTGAAAGGGAAAAAAAAGTACACATTGGTGGTTGCAGAATAGACAGGAGGATGTTAAGAAGAACAAAAGAACTAGAGAAGCCCAAGAACTTATATGCATGACTCATGGATATGAACTAAGGGGGGCATTACTGGAGAAAATGGGGTACTGGGTAGAGGGGAGCAAAGAAGGGAAAATTGGGACACCTGTAATATCAAAATAAATAAAATATACTAATTTTAAAAAGCTATATTTGGTTTTGAGATTTCAAAATATTATTACAACAGTACAGAGATGATAACATTTATTATTTGAAAAGTACAAGAACTTTAACTCTACTTAATGATGTAAGAGATGTTCAACACGTACAGTGAATAATGAACCATGTTTAAAACAAATGATCTGTCCTGGTAAGACTACATTGCAAATAATGAGAACTATATGCAGGGTTAAAAATTAGAAATACGCAGACATGGAAGTGAAAAAATTCCTAGAGTATTATGCTTATTCCTAAGTATGTGGAATAGCACCGTAACAAATTGTTATCCTTTTAGATGCTTTACTCTCCCAGGAAAACTGAGAATACATTGAAAGATTAAACTGTATTTTTATTAAAAATTTCCCTATGGCTATTACCATATTCAGGTATTGTGTGTAATCAATACATGTTTTTACAAGATTTCAGATAGAAAGACCTCTAAGTATAGAAAAGATAAAGTAATAGGTATCTTGAATTTGCCCCCTCACACCTTATGTCAGAAATCATAGGCATTAGACCTAGGTGCCAGGAATTCAGGTCTAACTTTAGCAAGTCTGCAATAAATCTGCTGCCCCCCCACCCCCCACCCCCAGTAACTGCTTATTCCCTGCAAAGATATCTTTGTCTGCTGACAAGAACTTAGTAACTTCTCTGTTCTCAGAGCCAAAGCCTATATGCAGAAAGTCCCGCAAACTGCCACACATCTTAAAACCCCCCACTTGCTGCTACTTGTGGCTGACACCACTTTGGTCTCAGCCTGCTTGTTTGCAGCTGGCCAAATAAATCTCATAAACTCATTGCCTGGTCTCCTGTTTCTCCTCTCACTCAGCTGAACGAAACAAGAAACACCATCAATAAAGTCATGACAGCTCTCGGGTTGGATTAAGGGGTGGATGGATGGAGTAAAAAAGAAATAGAACTCATGGACTCAGGACAGCATGAGCAACAGAAACTAGGAAAACATACGAAGAAAATAAAAGTTGCTGCTTGCTCAAATTTTAATAATGATATAGAATTATAGAATTTTTACACATTAAGTAACAGAATTTGATATTCCTCACATGTTTTTTCAACATGATGTTTATCTTTTCAAAACTTGCAGGACTGTAAAAAGATGCAATCACTAGAAGTTTTGGTTTTTGAAATGGTAGAGAAATAACTATTATTTTTGGCCATCTGTTCATTGAAATTTAAAACAATTTCTGTAATAATCATAATACTTAAATTATTGGATTTTAAAATAAATTCTCACTAAATAATTCTTTGCATTACATTTTCATGTGTAAAAGTATAATTCTAGCTCTTAAAATGTAAATTGCAACATTTTTGGTGAAATAGAGAAACATAGAAATATGACACCATATAATACTATTAACATTACACACACCTTGACTTAATTGAATAGTTAAATATTTCCTTTCAGATGTCTATTACTACTTGAATATGCTGCTGTTTGTGTATGTTTCCAAATATTTTCTAAGTATTAAATTATATACATTTAAATAGAATTAATTATGAAACACCAGAATTAATTTTAATATATTTAGTCATGTTTACATTTGCAATGATTGCATTTATTATCAATTTCTTATTTTTAGATGCACAAGAAATAGGTAACAACATATTGTAAAGTCCATTATAATTAGTTTATCAATTAAAAATTTTCTGAAATTGTTTACCATATTAAAAACACATTCCCTTTTTTTTCTCAGCATTTTATTTTAATCTACATGAGGTAGGTGTGAGAATTTACTTCTTTTATTCTTTTTTTGATAAAGCATCTTGCCGGGATGGCCAGATAATATTAGTAGGATTGAAGGATTCATGGTTTTCATTTACCCTTTTCATTCTTTCTCTGAGCCTGAAATGTGTTCCTTGCTCTTTTACCAGGTGACTTACAAGCTGTTGAACAAACAATAGTTGGGTGTTTATAGGAAGGTGAAACTGCACTCTGGCACACAAATGAATGAGTCTGAATGTCAAACTTTGATTAAAAATGTTTACTTTCTACTCAAGGGTTTGCAGAGCTTTTTATATATCTCCTTGCCAAACATAAAGTTCTCACAGTTGGCTAAAAAACAAAACCACAGAATGTGTAATACAATTCAGTCTAGAATTTTCATGACTATATTTTTAATTATCTTCAGGAAGATGGTTCCTGCAGAAACTTCAATTATTTATTCTCATCTTAATTTTTTCTCCAAATTGTGTATTTTATAGAAAAAATCATTTAACCCATAGAGACTAAACTGTCCATTGTCTTGCATACATTGTTTAAGTAACAATACATTGTTGAACTAGTCTATCAAATTTTAATTTACAGAGTTTACATTCTATCATACTCTATCAATAAGAGAGTTAATGTCCCCTCAGAAGAACATTTAACCAATTACTGTTAGAATGATTACAGGGGGAAGTTTAACTTGCACACATTCACATATCTCCATTCATCTGATTATTCCAAGTAAGTTTGATACTGTGGTTGTTCTAGGAGACAGAAGCTAGCTACAGATTATAAAAATAGCAGGGAAACTAATTCTGATGAAGCATATTATTTATGTATTAGTCTGTTAAATTCATGAGTTATATGCCTGTTAGATTCCAGACACTCTTCAGCCGGTATTTCTCAATGTGAATTTGCAATAGAAGTACCTAGGTTGCTTGTTATAAAGACAAATGCTTTTTAACTTCCATCCCCTACTTTCTGGTTCATTGGTACTGGAACAGAGCCCAGAAATCTGCATTGCTAATAAGCTTCCTAGGTAATTCTGATGAATGTGGCCTACTAGACCTAATTCAGAGGGTATAACAGTATGGCTAAAAGATGAAATTAAAACAGGCAACTGGAATAAGGCAGAATCAGTGTAATAGTGCATAGAACTACATGTTAGGGAAAAGGCTGTAAAATTACCTAGTCTGCTTTTTGGTTATGAAGGACAGGGGAGTTCTTGGTTCAAATAATATGTAAGTTGGAGCCAAAGAGTGGAGTTATTATAGGACTGAACAAAGCCCAGCCAGGCTATTGCATTGCACAAAGTATTCAAGTGATAAACAAACCAGAGAAATAGAAGAACTTAGACCATAAGGAGCTTTTTAAACTGTTTTAATATTCTTTATTTTATCCCAAAAGCCAAAGGAAACCTTTGAAGTATTCAGCAAATTTTAATTTATCAAGTTTACATTCTATGATACTCTGTCAATAAGAGAGTAAATGACTCCTCAGAAGAATATTTAAGAGCCTGCTATGTTAATCCAGGAATCTATGCCTCTAGTCTGGTCAGACAGAAATAGTAACTGAAAAATTGGACATTGTGTCAGGAAGAATGCAAGTGGCAGTAGTTGTGCTCCCAAAAGAGTTGATCTCATCACCCATGAAGAAAAAAGACTCCAAAGCCAGTCACTCCTAGGTAGCATAGTTGAAGAATATCTACTTTCACCCTTATTCTTGATTCCTCCATCTTCATAACCTTCAAAAGAATTTAATAGAAATGTTTTAAAGAAAGTTCAGATGGACCTCCAAGTATTTTTCTCCTTTTGCAAAATGACCAACCTGTCAACATTTTTTCTGATACTATGATGAGCTTTATAGAAACTTTAGATATATTCATTACCCAAAGAACATCTTCAAAACTTACCATACTAATAGTACTTTGTTGTATTCACAATCTAGATAATAAATAGAGACTATTTACTGAATTCAAAACAAGTGTCATGTTCAATGTGATTAAGTACATTAGCAGTTTGAATACAGAGAAGTAAAGTCTTTATTTTATTTAATCACCCAAGACTTTATACTTATAAGCAACAGAACAGGAATTCAAAACAAAGTTGTTATTATCCATGTTTAAATTCAAAGCCCAGGATTTTTTTCCAGTATTTAATGCTGCCCAGTAAAATCTTTAATGAAACATTACAAGTAAGAAATGCCTATAAAGCAAAAGGGCCTGGAGAATATTATACTAAGTCAAATAAGCCAGTCAGTAAAAGACAAATACCATATAATTTCATTCATATGTGGAAGCTAATGGGAAAAAAACTGAACTAATAAGCAAAATAGAGACAGACTCTTAGAGAGCAGGTTGATAGCTATGGGGGTGGGGACACCAAGGCTGAGGGGGTGGAGGGATTGGGCTAAAAGGAAAAAGGACTCATGGACATAGACAACAGTATGGTGATTGTGGGAAGAGGGGAGGGAGTATATGGAAGATAAATGGTAATGAAAAATACAATAAATTAGTAAAAAAAAATACACTTTTCTATTAAAAAAAAATATGATGGTGGAAGCCACCAATAGTTAAGAGCTTACTCTTTCTATCAAGGTTGAGAAAAATATCCTTCAACCATGTAAACTGATGAGCAACAGGTCCATATGCTCCTGGACTTGAGATGGAAGAAAGTCCTCAGTCCTTTTTTCTCCTGAAATCTCTTTAATCCCAACATAGTTCTGACCCTAGAAGGAAAGAGATTAGAACTATGATACATCATCTCTCCAAAATTTCCAAATACTGACAAGAACCCAGTCAGAGTCACTGTGGCAGAAATAACTAGCTGTTCACCAAAGACAGTATCCACATTCCAGAGGATGCTCAATGATAGACCACAAAGCAAGGAGCTACATTCCCTAGGCCTACTTGGAACCATGTATGGCTACCATATGACAATTAATGCCAATGAAATGGGACTAGAAGGGCTTTCAACTTAAAGTTTGTAAGAAATGATTGGGGCATTTTCATTCTCCTTTTCCCCTCACAGGTTGGGTAGAGGGGGTTCTGGGGCCCTTGCAGCTGACAGATCCACAATTTACAGGAGCCTGAGTCCCTAAGTTAGTATAAGAAGGAAATCCATCCACTCTCAAGGGACTTCTATATTGCACTGTAAACTTCAACTAAATATAATTTTTAAAGTATTAATTGATACTAGTTATTGCAGCTATTGTTACCCTAAATATATAAAATCAACAAAAGTAATTAAAATATGTCACCAATTATAATGAGTATAAACAGAACTGGAAAAAGAAAATATCATCTATGTTTACGCAAACAACAACCTAGCTGAATCACAGGAAACTGAGAGTTGTGTAATTCCAGGTTGAATAAAGCTGATTTGCATGATTGAGGGCAAAGTCACCAGCTCAGTCTGATTCTCACTTAATACAAATGGAAGGTTAGGTTTCTGCTAAATGTTTTGCTGACCTTTAGATTGCTCAGCCTGAGTAGTTCTCTGTGTGAACATGTCTGTGGCTACAAGAAGACTTTTGACAAGTGAAAGGTCAATTCTCACCACACTTGCTATGTTCTAGGTAATGTGCTGAAGATACAATGTGAAGAGAGAATACAACTTCAGATCTCACAACCCTGGTAACCCATCTATAAAAATAGCAGCCAAATCAGAATGCCACTGTGCAGATTCCCATCTGACCCACTCACAGTTTGGCTGTTTCTCTCCAGAGTTGGCAGTCTACAAATGAAGCCAAAGGTTAACAGCAATTTCCAGACAACCCCCACCGCAACCCCTGACTTGATAGTTCCAACTGTCACTTATTGATTTAGTTGGCAGAACTAGAGTTTGCTCTTTAAGCACAGTTGTTCTCTTGCAATCTCTGTGTATTCATTCTCTGCCCTGGACGTATGTGATGGTACCCATCTGTCAATTCCCAGCAAAGGAAGAACTATAATTCCATTTCAGAAACTGAAACTTGCCATCTGCTAAGGAGTCAACTGTGCCTTTTTAGATATTTCACTAAATTAATAAGGAATGTGAAGGACATTACCTCAAATTTGGTGAGTTGCTATGAAGTCATAAATTAAGCACAAGGCTGATGTTCTCACTATGAGACAGTAAGTTTCTCGTGTGGTTATTTGTTGGTGAAGCAATTCATCTGGGAAGAGAATTTAAAATATTCTTTTATTGAAATGTCTGTTCATTACTTGTACAAAACTAAGAACTTGACATGAATGGATATAAAAATTTGGTATTTAATAGTAGGTATATGGTTTTATTTTCCACACTTATAAATGTACAGTTCTTTCAGTGGCTTAATCTGTCCCTGTCCAGCAAGTCTTTAAAATACAAATTCTAAAGTGAAAAAAGATATGGTTATTAGAGAAAAGTAAAAATTAAACAAAAATCACCCTTGATTTTACTTTTAACCATTTTCTAGATTTTTAACACATATTCATACGTGATGAAATGAATTCTATACACAAATATATACCCTATTCATTAAAATTTCCAATTTTAGTTTCTCATTTTATTTTATTATTACAAATTTGTTTTGTTTGCTATCTTCAAATGTGTCAGGCATGTCGTCAACTCAATGCAATTTCTCTGTATAGAGTGATCTTCCTCTAGCTCTTATAATGGTTTCCTCTTTCACTTTTTTCAATGACATAACTCCTCCTTTATTTTAATCCTGGGCTTTAATTACTATCCAATATATCATTTATATCACATATTTACCTTATTTATTATTTGTCTCTTCCACTAGAATGTTTATAATCTTTCCATAGTGTTTGGGGGGTTTGGGATTGCTGTCTTCCCTCTGGTAAAATAAAGCTTCTTTGTATTTTTTTCTGAAGGATGCTCCATTTGTTAAGTTTCATCATCTGTCTCAAAATGTACTCCTAAATTCTCCAAGAAAATATATTTTAAAGTAATAAATACCTTTAATCACTTTATCTCTAGACAACTATGCAATCACATTATTTTCTAGCAGCTCCAATCTCAAAAGTGTCATCTGAAATCTGAATCCTACAACAAAAGATTTTAGCCAGTAGTAATACCAATCGGTTATTTGGAAATGTGCATTTTTAATCTTTAAATATCTCCATTAGATATTCCATAAGCTTCCTAAAGCAGATCACAATTTAAGTGTGCTTGCAACGCAAACCCACTACAAAGTAATTCACCTACCCGAACTTTCCAATTCGGCTACTCGTCCCAAGCTATGACATCATGCTAGTCCTGGAGTTGCCTCTTAATTTACAGGTGTTTCAAACTCTGCTGTTGCCAACTAGGACTTCTTAAAACTTAAAATGCCTGCATCATCAGTCCAGCTCAGTGTGTGTGTGTGAGATGGGGCATTTGGAAATTTCTAGACACATGGAAAATTACTATGAAGACTTGAGAGGCCTTCCTAGTAACTGAGAAATTAGGGAAAGAGCTTAATAAGTTATAAGGGGAAGATGACTTTGCAGCTGATAAAGATCATTTATTTTTATTTATTTTATTTTAGTTTGCTTCCTCTTATTTGGCTAACAAGGAGCTCAATATTATTTTAAAAAATGAATAAATAAATTTAGGGAATGCATCAGTCCAGTAATTATCCTTCATAGGCTGACAACATTCTCTCAAAATTAGTATTTTGGTGGCACTCTTAAGGGGATCAGCAGGAGAAAAATATTTAAGCAGGTCAGCAATAATTATCTCTTTATCAATCTTACAGTATAGCAATATCTCCTTGAGTCTGGAAAAATCAATTTTCTTTATTTCTCATTAGACCTATGTTTGTTGTGTTGTTAGAACTGCTCACTGCCCATAGTTTAATTTTTTCAAGGAGCAAAGTTCTCTCATATTTTTTTATAAATCCTTAATCTACATATACCAAGTCACGTAACCTGCTCAGAACAACATTCCATCTGACTGGTATACTCTTGTGTGCCCCCTTGTGTTTGACTCATCTTACCTTCTTCATCTCCCCGCTACTGCCGTCCCATCTGGTTACCACCATTCTATTTTCTATTGTTATTTTTATTTTCTATTTTTTAAAAGATTTTACTTATTATTCTCAGAGAGAAGGTCAGGGAGGGAGGAAGAAAGGGGGAGAAACATGTATGGTTGCCTTTCACCTGCCTCCAGCTCTGGACCTGGCTGGAGAACTAGCTTGCTACCTGGTTTTGTGCCCTGGCTGGGGAATCAAATCATTTGGGTTCACAGGTAGGTGCCAATCTACTGAGCCACACCAGCCAGGGTGTTATCATTATTTTAATTATTCCTTTAAGTCAGCTTATTGAGATATCATGATGTTTTATTCTCTCCTGTGAAATATTTATCATTGCTTTTATTTTCATGTGACACAAACATGACACATTTTTGAGTTACTTATAAAAATATAGAACTGGACAGATCTTAGAAATATATATTGGTGACAGAATAGAAATTCTCCCCTAGGCTAGAAGCAGAATTTCTGATTTTAGGCTTCTCTCTAGATGGCTGTGTACTCTTTTAGACTTCTGGAGATTTTTCACTGCCAAGGACCTGATAAGTCACCAATATCTTTTTTTTTTTTAATTTTATTGTTGTTGTATTACATCCATTCCATTTTTCCTCCCCTCTGTCTCCTTCCCCACCCACCCACTCTCCACCAAAGTCAATCTACTTATTGTTTATGTTCATGGTTCTTCAAAATCAGCAATATCTTAAACCAAATAGTCAAATAATTTTTAGCAAGAGTTCACCCTTTCCTCATTGTCTTTCTCCTGACCATTCTCAGGAGAATATCAAAGAATATCTTGTGGAAGATTGAAGACCTGTGTCCTAGGATGATTTTTTATCTCATTTGCCATTTGCAATAAAAATTTATCAACTCCAAATTTTAAAAAGTAGGAATTGATTATGAAGGCAAACATTAGGCTTCCATTCTGAAAGAGAAGGAAAACAGTCCTACTGTCAAGTAAAAATTTTGCCCAAATATAAAACACAATGAAAAGACCTGAATTATTTTCTGTTGTTTATTCTTAATCACTATAAAATTAAAAATACTTTTTCTTTTCTTATTTAACTAATATTAGAAAACCCTGTGTTAGTCACAAAATCTAATAGCTTTGAAAGTTTTTCTTTCTATTATTCCATTATAAAACATTTTTGAAACTTTGGAAATGACACTAGTCTCATTTTTTAAAAAAGACAGCTACATGATTAAATAAGACAGATTAACTACATGATTATATCTTCTTTTCTTCCTCAGACCTATGAAAATGTCATAGAAAAAAATGAAAAATAAAATTAACTAGCCAGGAAAAAAGCAATGAGAGGTAATAAAAACATATTAAAATATTTCAAATAGTTTTCAGAAGACATAGAATAGGTGGAATAGTAATAAAAAGGTTAGAATGCCAAGGAGATTAAAGGGTATTTGCCAGAGATTTCCAGTGAAAAGCAATTCCTCAAACTTTCTGAAAAAGAGGTGAAGAAAAGTCCTATAAAAAGTGGAGTCAGTTGAACATTCTTATACAAAAAGATGAGACATTCAGATCCGCCCCTGCATTCCAGTGAGCCAGACAATTATGTCTCTCCCATTCCTAGAGGAAAATAGAATTAAATCTTTGTAGAAATTAAATCAGTAAGTCTCCTGATACTGGGAAATCAGGTTTAGTAGAATACAGGTGTGAGAGCTGGATTGTAAACCAGAGATTTTAGAAGTGAGGTTAACTCAGATTGGGTTACATGGTAACTTGGTGGCTCATTAACAAGTGTTCAGTTTTCACTAAGTCCCAGAAGCAAACAGCCAAAAGCTTTTTCTTTTTTTTTTTTTTAATTTTATTGTTGTTGTATTACATCCATCCCCTTTTTTGCTCCCCTCTGTTCCCCTCCCCACCTACCCATTCCCCGCAAAGTCAATCCCACCTGTTGTCTATGTCCATGGTTCCTTTATACTAGGTTCTTGTCTAAGCTACTCCCGAAAAGCTTTTTCTTAAAAGCAAAGTAGATGTCTAGTGGTAATGGCAAAGATATTACTCCAAAATCATGTCTTCTCTGTGGTTCAGTTCTAGGATCCTGTCATAGTCTGCAAGCATCATCTTTGTGTGCTACTGACACTTCAGGGAAAAAAATAAGCAATAATACTAAGGAATTTGAAACCTTTGGTACCTACAGTTAGAGCAAACATTAAATGCAATCCAATTCTTAATCAGATTAACATGAATCTTCACATTTCAAACCTGTTTACCTCAATCCCTATTACCTGATACATCATATCCAACTTTCAAAAAAAAATTACAAAACATGCCAAAAGGTTAAAAACAAAACAAAACACAGGTTGAAAAGACAAATCATGCATCAGAACCAGACTCAGATGTTACAAATATTTTGGAGTTATCAAGCAGAAAATTTAAGATAATTATGAATAATATATTACGAATTCTAGTGGAAAAGTAAATTAGCATGTAAGAACAGGTAGCTAATAAAATCAGAGAGAAAAACTAAGAAAGAATAAAAAGATGTTGAAAATTTTAAATAAGGTAACAACAGAAATAAAGAATATCTTCCAACTGCTTATTAGTAAATTGGACATGGCTAAGGAAAGAATCAGTGAGCTGAAATGTAAGTCAATAAAACTTGCCAAACTAAAATGCAACAAGGAACAAATGAAAACAAATAAACAAAAAGTGTCCAAGAAATATTAGATAACTTCAAAAGGTTTAACACATGAATAATTGGAATATCAGGAGAACAAGAGAATATAGAACAAAAGGAATTTTGAAGCATAATGGCTGAGAAATTTCTAAAATTAATGCAAATGCCAAATCACAAATCCAGGAAAGCAGAGAACACTAAACAGGATTGAAAAGGAGAGTGAGAGAAAAAGAAAGGGAGGGAGTGAAGGAGGAAAGGGTAGGGGAAGGTGGAGAGAGAGAGCTAAGGAGAGCGAGGGAGGGAGAGAGGAAGAAAAAAAGTGAGAAAGGAAAAGGGAGGGAAGGGAAGGGAATGGGATGGGAGGGAAGGGAAAATGAGGGGAGGGGAGGAAAGGGAGACAGAGGATAGGGAGGGGAGGGGAGAAGAGGAAGGGAAGGGGAAAGAAAGGAAGGGAAAGGAAGGGAAGGGGAGGAATGCTATACATTGCAGCATATCTTATTCAAACTGCAGAAAAACAAAGAAAAAGGTAACATTTTGAAAGAAACAAAACAAAATCCTTAATGATAGAGCAACAAAGATAAGAATACAGCTGACTTTTTATCAGAGTCATGCAAATGAGAAAAGAGTGGAGCACTATGTTCCTTCTAACTGGAACACTTTTTTAATTATCCATATCTTCAGTGCTTACTCCCTCATCTCCTTTAGGTTTCAGCTAATATCCCAGTATTAGTGAATCCTCCCAATAACAACTACTTAAAAACATAACCCTTTATCCCTCACCGTTCCAATCACAAGCACTCTGTTCCTATCCCAAGCTTTATTTTTGCATTTGAACTTATCTCTATCATGTTATGTATGTTATCCAATATATTTTTTACTATCTCTCCATGCAAGGGAAGCCCTGTAAAGACAAGGATTTTTGTTTGTTTTATTCACTGCTATAGCTTAGAAAATTGTCTAACTATGGTAAATTTAAAAATTTTATTAAATAATTGTATTGCCTGGAACAATAAAAATAAATAGCATATTCAATACTGATGATAATAATTATAATATAACTTATTTTATTTAATATCTAATATGTGCCAGGTCCACAGACTAACAAATTTTTTTTATATGTTTTACCATTTAATTCTTAAAATAACTGACTCTCATTACAATAGGTCAGATAAATTCCATGTTACATGGCATGGGTTAAAGAATAACTATTTTTTTTTAATAAAATTTTATTTCATTATTTTTTTAGAAAGAAGGGAAGGGAGAGAGGCAGAGAGAGAGAGAGACATCAATGTATGGTTGCGATTCACCTGCCTTCAGCCACAGACCTGACTGGAGACCTGGTTTGCAACCTGGTTATGTGCCCTGGCTGGGGAATCGAACCTGTGACCTTTGGGTTTGTAGGCCGGCATCTTACCCACTGTGCTACTAGCCAGGGCCTTAAAGAATAACTCTTGTGAGGAGAAGCTTAATTCAAAGAACCAAAGGTCAATAGGCAGAAACCATAGGTAGATTGATAGAAGCTTGTCAAACCAAAATCCAACAAGAAAAGAAATTATGTGTATATATATATATATATATATACACACACACACACACACACACACACAAATAAACAGAAAAACATGGTTCCCTTGTCTTCATTACCTCAGGTCACAGCCAGGAGGTCTGGTATAGGTACTGATTTGGAGACCACTCCCCAACTTCCCCCCAGAGCTGAGTGTCTTCCTTTGAAGAATATGCAGATATAGCCTCATTGAGGGGAATACACAGGATGTTTGGTGCTCAAAAGTCTGTATTAGGATATCAACTATTTAAAGAGTTTTCTGGAAAAGACACTGCCCTCTAGCTGAGAACTTTAAGGCCTCTAGGAAGCTTTGAGCTTGTAGACATTCCTGGGTCTCCCTGCCAGGGAAAAAAACTCTGGGGAAGCTGAGCTCCAGTGCCATTCTTCAAGCTGACCTCCTCTCAGCTAACTAACTGAGATGTGGTATTGGGAACAGAGGAAAGTGAAATTGTGACACAGTTTCAATAGAGCCCTCGGAATATCCATGGTAAGCTCTGAAGCTGACAGAGCCCTTCAGAGACTAGGCCTGGCTATTGTACTCTCAACATGACAGGTCCCCATTAAAGAGTGCCCCAGGAAGAGGCTTCGACTTGGGTAATAAAACTTCCTTGGTAGAGAATGACTCCCAAAGAGGAGCTGATCTGAGAGTTGTTTCAGCTACCTAATTTTCAGCTGAGAAATAAATGTGTCAGTTATAAAGTTGGAGCATTTGTCCAAAGTAGCATAGCATCTACTAGTCTCTATTGCTCTTCTTAATCAAAATGTGTCACTAGAATTTATGATCCTAACAACCTACAGTTGATTCTCTAATCCCTTGATGTAATAAGTACTTAAAATACTGAGCAAATAGATAGGCAATTATACAGGAAATGAAATCAGCTCTGCAAAAGGTCTATCTTCATTGACTAGTAAACAATAAAATCTTTTGAGAATATTTTATAATATAATACTCCCAATACCTCGAAACACACAAAATTTTAGAGAATTATAAATCTTTGGAACCAACGGTAATACTAATAACTCAAAGACAATATGCATTTTATCCATTGTTTAAAGTAGAAGGTGAATTATTATAATCTGTCATACAAAAGTGATTTGTCTTGATAAAGTGATTCATAAGAAAACTGATATTCTCTTCAATTACACAAACTAAATTACTGCTGTGTGAAAACCTTGTGCAAACAGATTAAGCAGAGCTCTGTGGGACTTGAACCATTGAGCTATGTATCAGAATGACAATTCTTACAGTGAAAAATCATGTGAAGCTAGTTTATTATTACTAGCACTTCTACTAATTCATGAAACAACAAAAGATACTTTTTGAATTAAACAATTAAACAAAGCAAAAATGACTAAAAATAAAAATTTCTTTTTTATGAATAATTCAATGGACAATTTTTTTTTTTTTAAATGACAGATTAAGAAATATATTCATCAGCCCTGGCTGGTGCGGCTCAGTAGATTGGTACTAGCCTGTGAACCCAAAGGTCACTGGTTTGATTTCCCAGTTAGGGCACATAATTAGGTTGCAAGCCAAGTCTCTAGCCAGATCCTTAGCTGGAGGCAGGTGAAAGGCTACCAACCACTGATCCTTCTCTCCCTTTCTGCCTTCCTCCCTGACCTTCTCTCTGAAAATAACTAATAAAATCATTTAAAAAAGAAAGTCATCATACTTGAAATAAACAGGGGATAATGTTTAGGATATAGAAGAAATCAATAAGTAAAAACAAAAACTACTACTAGAAAAATAGTCAAATTGTATGAATAGGCAGTTCATTAACTTTGAACCCTAGAAGATTAATAACACATGATTTGATATTTAGCACTGTTAATAATTAGAGAAATGCACATTAAAACAATAGTGAGGGAGATCAAGAGGGTGGAGGAGTAAGCGGAGCTACACTGATCTCCTCCCAGGACCAATCTGGAATTACAACTTAATTGGAAAAAATCATCTGGAATAACCAACAGAACACTACCTGGAAAGAAGCCTTATAACCACAGACAGAACAGAAGAGGACACTTCATCACAACCTGACTGGTAAGAATTGTGGAGACCCAAAAGGATTGGCTGAGCTCCCACAGGTGGCATCAGCCAAAGGGATGGTGCCAGGGGCTCCACCTAAGAAAAGTGGGTTCTAAAACCCGAGCTGGGCTTATCAGCTTACAGCAAATCAGCTGAGAGAAAAAGAGCATCCAGCTATGAAAAGAAAAAAGCCATGGGGTTTGCTAGCCTGAAAGCACTAGCGACAGAGAATGACTGACATGATCACAAAAGAAGATATATTAGCACCAACTTACCCTAGGCTCCAGCAGTGGGAGGACAAAGTGGACAAGAGATGTTTAAGGAGAGTTTGGAGTTGTGGCTTAGAGGAGAGAAATGAGGGAGCAGCCAACAAGGTCCCAGTGCTGACTCATCACCCACAATGCAGGTGACTACACTATGCCAATCCACTTCAGCCTGAGGTAACCTCATAGCCCAACCTACTGGAATCAGTCTGCCCCACCCAGCAATACATGAACCTGTCAGCTGATCCCAAATTCATTGGATTAAAATTGAATCAATATGTCCCACCCAGCAGTGTCTGTGCGTGGTAGCTGATCACAGATTCATTGGTTCACCACTAAATCACTTTATCCTGAGTCTGGCAGGTAATCATAGATATTTTGTATTACAACTGAATCAATCTGTCCTGCCCAGTGATGCCTGAGCCTGGTGGCTGATTACACATTGATTGGATTGCAACTGAATTGATTAGCCCTACCCAGTAGTCTTTAAGTTGGACACTGATCACAGATTAATTGGTTTACAACACAACTAATTGGTCTGCCCGGAAATACCTACACCTAGCGGCTGAGCACAGATCAAATGAATTAAAAACTGAAGGGCACAGACAAAGACAGTGGGTCTCTGGTTTGCCCAACAGGCTGACTAGGCCCAGACTATGGAATGAATCTGATGTCACCAAAGGTGAGCCCAGGATTAGAGAGTGCACCTCTACATAACAGACAGTCACACCACAAAGACAGAAACTCGAAAAACTTCAATCTAAAAAGCAAAAGCAAACAAGAGACATATAAAAACTGGGAGACAAAGAAACAGCCCATCACTGAAAGGAAAGGAGGAATCCCCATAGAGACTATTAAATGAAAAGGAGGCAAGCAAACTATTAGACATAGAATTTAAAAAATAATAGAAAAGCTGAATGAGCTCAATGTGCTTAAAGAAAACTACAAGCAACTCCAGGGGAGCTATGAAGAACTCAGGGGAAACTACAAGGAACTTACTGAGAACTACATCAGAATTAAAAAGGACAAAGAAACCACCAATAGGAGCCAGGAGGAAATGAAGAAAACAATTTCCAAAATTGAAGAATATAGTAGAAAGAATCAAGAGTAGACTAGAGGAAGCAGAGGATTGGAGCTGAAGGACAATGTAGAAAAATATTACAAGGCAGTACAATGAAATGAAAAAAGACTGAAAAAAATGAAGGGTTTTCAAGAGAGCTGCAGGACAACATGAAACTCAATAATGTTTGTATCATAGGAATACCAGGAGAAGAGAAACAAAGTATGGAAAACTTGTTTGAAAAAGTAATAACAGAAAACTTCCCTAACTTGATGAGTGAAAATGTTAACAAGTCAGGAAACACAATGGGTCCCAATGAAGATGAATCCAAACAGATCCACTCCAAGACACATCATAATTAAAATGGCAAATTTCAAGGACAAGGAGAGAATCCTAAAGGCATCAAGAAAGAAACAGCTAATAACATATAAGGGGGCTCCAATAAGGTTATAACCTTATTTTTCAATAGAAACACTACAAGCCAGAAGGGAATGGCAAAAAAAAAAATTTCAAGTAATGGAAAAAAAGGCCTACAACTAAGAATACTCTACCCAGCAAAACTCTCGCTCAAACTGGAAGGTAAAATAGTTTCCCAGATAATAGAAGGCTAAAAGAATACATCTCCACCAAAACAGCACTGCAAAATATGCTAAAGAACTCACTTTAAAAAGATGAAGAAACAGAGAGATACAGAGAGGAACACAGGCACAAAGGGGGAAAATGTCAATGAATAAGTATCTTTCAATAATAACCTTAAACATAAACTAATTAAATGCATCAATCAAAAGACAAAGGGTAGTGGAATGGAACAGAAACCATTACCCACATATATGGTAAGAGACACATCTCAGAATAAAAGATCACAGATTGAAAGTGAAGGAAGGAAAACTATTCAAGCAAATGAACATGAAAAAGGCTGGAGTAGCAATACTTATTTCAGACAAAAAAGATTTTACAATGAAGGCCATCAAAAGAGACAAAGAAGGACATTTCATAATATTTAAGGGAACAATCCAGCAAGAAGATATAACTCTTGTAAACATATATGCACCCATTATAGGAGCACCCAAATATGAAGTATAAGAAAAAACTTGGGAGGACTTCAAGAAGGATATAGACAGCAACACACTAATAGTAGGGGCTTTTATTACCTCATTATCAACAATTGACAGATTTTTCCAGCAAAAAACACCAAGGATATTGTGGCCTTGAGCTGACATTCTAGATGAAATGGACTTAGCTGATAAATACAGAACTTTTAGCCCCAAAGAAGCAAAACACACATGGAACATTCTCAAAGATAGACTACATGGTAGGACACAAGACAAGCCTCCACAATTTCATGAGAATTGAAATTATACCAAGCACCTTCTCAGAACACAATGGCCTGAAAATAGAAACCAACCTCAAGGGAAAAAAATCAAAAACATTTTAATTCATGGAGACTGAATAACATGCTTTTAAGTAATGAATGGGTTAACAATGAAATCACAACCAGTACTACAGAAATATAAAGGAGTATAAGAAATTACTACAAATAACAATATGACAAGAAATTTGACAACCTGTGTGAAATGAACAAATTTCTGGAAATATATAACCTACCAAAGCTGAATCAAGAAGAAGCAGAAAGCCTGAATAGACCAATAACAACTAGTGAAATTGAAGCAGTAATCAAAAAACTTCCAGCACACTAGAGCTCCAGGCCAGACAGCTACAGATGGCAAATTTTGCCAAACATTTAAAGAAAAATTAACTCCTATCCTTCTCAAACTATTCAAAAAAATCTAACAGGGAAGACTACCAAAATCTTTCTATGAGGTCAATATTATTCTAATCTCAAAACTGGTCAAAACTAAGAGAGAAAACTATAGGACAATATCTCTGATGATCATAGATGCTAAAATTCTCAACAAATTATTATCAAACCAGATCCAGCAATACATTAAAAAGATCATACACCATGATCAAGTGGGATTCATCCCGGAGATGCAAGGATGGTACAACATTCACAAACCAGTGAACATAATATACTACATAAACACAATGAAAGACAAAAACCATATGATCATATAACAGATGTGGAAAAAGCATTTGACAAACTACAGCACCCATTTATGATAAAAACCACTCCACAAAATCAGAATAGAGGGAGCATACCTCAACATAATAATGGCCATATATGATGATAGTGTACATACAAAACCCGATTGGCTCCACCAAAAACTTACTCGACCTAATAAGCAAATTTAGCAAAATAGCTGGGTATAAAATCAATATCCAGAAATCAAAAGCATTTTTGTATACCAATAATGAAACAACAGAAATAGAAGCAAAAAAACAAATCCCATTTACCATAGCAACAAGAAAAATAAAGCACCTAGGAATCAACTTAACCAAGGAGGTAAAAGACCTGTACGCAGAAAACTACAGAACAATGAAGAAAGAAATCAAGGAAGACACAAATAAATGGAAGCATGTACCATGTTCGTGGATGGGAAGAATTAACATCATTAAAATGTCCATACTACCCAAAGCAATCTACAGATTCAATGCAATCCCAATTAAAATACCAATGACAGACTTCACAGAAATAGAAAAAATACTTCACAAATTTATATGGAGCCAAAAACGCCCACGAATAGCCACCACAATCTTGAGAAAGAAGAACAAGGTAGG